>JAWZYU010000029.1:54097711-54228401 GCA_038380435.1 Ryuthela nishihirai | reverse complement strand
CATTTCCACGGGGTACGTGAAGCATAAAAGGTTGAGAACCACTGATATATATGTTTTATTTTATTCCCATTGTTATACTATAACTATAGTTTTATCTATCTATACAAGGGGTACGCCAGTTACATACACATTTCCACGGGGTACGTGAAGCATAAAAGGTTGAGAACCACTGATATATATGTTTTATTTTATTCCCATTGTTATACTATAACTATAGTTTTATCTATCTATACAAGGGGTACGCCAGTTACATACACATTTCCAGGGAGTGCGTGAAGCATAAAAGGTTGAGAACCACTGATATATATGTTTTATTTTATTCCCATTGTTATACTATAACTATAGTTTTATCTATCTATACAAGGGGTACGCCAGTTACATACACATTTCCACGGGGTACGTGAAGCATAAAAGGTTGAGAACCACTGATATATATGTTTTATTTTATTCCCATTGTTATACTATAACTATAGTTTTAATCTATCTATACAAGGGGTACGCCAGTTACATACACATTTCCACGGGGTACGTGAAGCATAAAAGGTTGAGAACCACTGATATATATGTTTTATTTTATTCCCATTGTTATACTATAACTATAGTTTTATCTATCTATACAAGGGGTACGCCAGTTACATACACATTTCCAGGGAGTGCGTGAAGCATAAAAGGTTGAGAACCACTGATATATATGTTTTATTTTATTCCCATTGTTATACTATAACTATAGTTTTATCTATCTATACAAGGGGTACGCCAGTTACATACACATTTCCACGGGGTACGTGAAGCATAAAAGGTTGAGAACCACTGATATATATGTTTTATTTTATTCCCATTGTTATACTATAACTATAGTTTTATCTATCTATACAAGGGGTACGCCAGTTACATACACATTTCCACGGGGGTACGTGAAGCATAAAAGGTTGAGAACCACTGATATATATGTTTTATTTTATTCCCATTGTTATACTATAACTATAGTTTTATCTATCTATACAAGGGGTACGCCAGTTACATACACATTTCCAGGGAGTGCGTGAAGCATAAAAGGTTGAGAACCACTGATATATATGTTTTATTTTATTCCCATTGTTATACTATAACTATAGTTTTATCTATCTATACAAGGGGTACGCCAGTTACATACACATTTCCACGGGGTACGTGAAGCATAAAAGGTTGAGAACCACTGATATATATGTTTTATTTTATTCCCATTGTTATACTATAACTATAGTTTTATCTATCTATACAAGGGGTACGCCAGTTACATACACATTTCCACGGGGTACGTGAAGCATAAAAGGTTGAGAACCACTGATATATATGTTTTATTTTATTCCCATTGTTATACTATAACTATAGTTTTATCTATCTATACAAGGGGTACGCCAGTTACATACACATTTCCAGGGGTACGTGAAGCATAAAAGGTTGAGAACCACTGATATATATGTTTTATTTTATTCCCATTGTTATACTATAACTATAGTTTTATCTATCTATACAAGGGGTACGCCAGTTACATACACATTTCCACGGGGTACGTGAAGCATAAAAGGTTGAGAACCACTGATATATATGTTTTATTTTATTCCCATTGTTATACTATAACTATAGTTTTATCTATCTATACAAGGGGTACGCCAGTTACATACACATTTCCAGGGGTACGTGAAGCATAAAAGGTTGAGAACCACTGATATATATGTTTTATTTTATTCCCATTGTTATACTATAACTATAGTTTTATCTATCTATACAAGGGGTACGCCAGTTACATACACATTTCCAGGGGGTACGTGAAGCATAAAAGGTTGAGAACCACTGATATATATGTTTTATTTTATTCCCATTGTTATACTATAACTATAGTTTTATCTATCTATACAAGGGGTACGCCAGTTACATACACATTTCCACGGGGTACGTGAAGCATAAAAGGTTGAGAACCACTGATATATATGTTTTATTTTATTCCCATTGTTATACTATAACTATAGTTTTATCTATCTATACAAGGGGTACGCCAGTTACATACACATTTCCAGGGGTACGTGAAGCATAAAAGGTTGAGAACCACTGATATATATGTTTTATTTTATTCCCATTGTTATACTATAACTATAGTTTTATCTATCTATACAAGGGGTACGCCAGTTACATACACATTTCCACGGGGGTACGTGAAGCATAAAAGGTTGAGAACCACTGATATATATGTTTTATTTTATTCCCATTGTTATACTATAACTATAGTTTTATCTATCTATACAAGGGGTACGCCAGTTACATACACATTTCCAGGGGTACGTGAAGCATAAAAGGTTGAGAACCACTGATATATATGTTTTATTTTATTCCCATTGTTATACTATAACTATAGTTTTATCTATCTATACAAGGGGTACGCCAGTTACATACACATTTCCACGGGGTACGTGAAGCATAAAAGGTTGAGAACCACTGATATATATGTTTTATTTTATTCCCATTGTTATACTATAACTATAGTTTTATCTATCTATACAAGGGGTACGCCAGTTACATACACATTTCCACGGGGTACGTGAAGCATAAAAGGTTGAGAACCACTGATATATATGTTTTATTTTATTCCCATTGTTATACTATAACTATAGTTTTATCTATCTATACAAGGGGTACGCCAGTTACATACACATTTCCACGGGGTACGTGAAGCATAAAAGGTTGAGAACCACTGATATATATGTTTTATTTTATTCCCATTGTTATACTATAACTATAGTTTTATCTATCTATACAAGGGGTACGCCAGTTACATACACATTTCCAGGGAGTGACGTGAAGCATAAAAGGTTGAGAACCACTGATATATATGTTTTATTTTATTCCCATTGTTATACTATAACTATAGTTTTATCTATCTATACAAGGGGTACGCCAGTTACATACACATTTCCACGGGGTACGTGAAGCATAAAAGGTTGAGAACCACTGATATATATGTTTTTATTTTATTCCCATTGTTATACTATAACTATAGTTTTATCTATCTATACAAGGGGTACGCCAGTTACATACACATTTCCAGGGAGTGCGTGAAGCATAAAAGGTTGAGAACCACTGATATATATGTTTTATTTTATTCCCATTGTTATACTATAACTATAGTTTTATCTATCTATACAAGGGGTACGCCAGTTACATACACATTTCCACGGGGTACGTGAAGCATAAAAGGTTGAGAACCACTGATATATATGTTTTATTTTATTCCCATTGTTATACTATAACTATAGTTTTATCTATCTATACAAGGGGTACGCCAGTTACATACACATTTCCACGGGGTACGTGAAGCATAAAAGGTTGAGAACCACTGATATATATGTTTTATTTTATTCCCATTGTTATACTATAACTATAGTTTTATCTATCTATACAAGGGGTACGCCAGTTACATACACATTTCCACGGGGTACGTGAAGCATAAAAGGTTGAGAACCACTGATATATATGTTTTATTTTATTCCCATTGTTATACTATAACTATAGTTTTATCTATCTATACAAGGGGTACGCCAGTTACATACACATTTCCACGGGGTACGTGAAGCATAAAAGGTTGAGAACCACTGATATATATGTTTTATTTTATTCCCATTGTTATACTATAACTATAGTTTTATCTATCTATACAAGGGGTACGCCAGTTACATACACATTTCCAGGGAGTGCGTGAAGCATAAAAGGTTGAGAACCACTGATATATATGTTTTATTTTATTCCCATTGTTATACTATAACTATAGTTTTATCTATCTATACAAGGGGTACGCCAGTTACATACACATTTCCACGGGGTACGTGAAGCATAAAAGGTTGAGAACCACTGATATATATGTTTTATTTTATTCCCATTGTTATACTATAACTATAGTTTTATCTATCTATACAAGGGGTACGCCAGTTACATACACATTTCCACGGGGTACGTGAAGCATAAAAGGTTGAGAACCACTGATATATATGTTTTATTTTATTCCCATTGTTATACTATAACTATAGTTTTATCTATCTATACAAGGGGTACGCCAGTTACATACACATTTCCACGGGGTACGTGAAGCATAAAAGGTTGAGAACCACTGATATATATGTTTTATTTTATTCCCATTGTTATACTATAACTATAGTTTTATCTATCTATACAAGGGGTACGCCAGTTACATACACATTTCCACGGGGTACGTGAAGCATAAAAGGTTGAGAACCACTGATATATATGTTTTATTTTATTCCCATTGTTATACTATAACTATAGTTTTATCTATCTATACAAGGGGTACGCCAGTTACATACACATTTCCACGGGGTGACGTGAAGCATAAAAGGTTGAGAACCACTGATATATATGTTTTATTTTATTCCCATTGTTATACTATAACTATAGTTTTATCTATCTATACAAGGGGTACGCCAGTTACATACACATTTCCAGGGAGTGCGTGAAGCATAAAAGGTTGAGAACCACTGATATATATGTTTTATTTTATTCCCATTGTTATACTATAACTATAGTTTTATCTATCTATACAAGGGGTACGCCAGTTACATACACATTTCCACGGGGTACGTGAAGCATAAAAGGTTGAGAACCACTGATATATATGTTTTATTTTATTCCCATTGTTATACTATAACTATAGTTTTATCTATCTATACAAGGGGTACGCCAGTTACATACACATTTCCACGGGAGTGCGTGAAGCATAAAAGGTTGAGAACCACTGATATATATGTTTTATTTTATTCCCATTGTTATACTATAACTATAGTTTTATCTATCTATACAAGGGGTACGCCAGTTACATACACATTTCCACGGGGTACGTGAAGCATAAAAGGTTGAGAACCACTGATATATATGTTTTATTTTATTCCCATTGTTATACTATAACTATAGTTTTATCTATCTATACAAGGGGTACGCCAGTTACATACACATTTCCAGGGAGTGCGTGAAGCATAAAAGGTTGAGAACCACTGATATATATGTTTTATTTTATTCCCATTGTTATACTATAACTATAGTTTTATCTATCTATACAAGGGGTACGCCAGTTACATACACATTTCCACGGGAGTGCGTGAAGCATAAAAGGTTGAGAACCACTGATATATATGTTTTATTTTATTCCCATTGTTATACTATAACTATAGTTTTATCTATCTATACAAGGGGTACGCCAGTTACATACACATTTCCACGGGGTACGTGAAGCATAAAAGGTTGAGAACCACTGATATATATGTTTTATTTTATTCCCATTGTTATACTATAACTATAGTTTTATCTATCTATACAAGGGGTACGCCAGTTACATACACATTTCCAGGGAGTGCGTGAAGCATAAAAGGTTGAGAACCACTGATATATATGTTTTATTTTATTCCCATTGTTATACTATAACTATAGTTTTATCTATCTATACAAGGGGTACGCCAGTTACATACACATTTCCACGGGGTACGTGAAGCATAAAAGGTTGAGAACCACTGATATATATGTTTTATTTTATTCCCATTGTTATACTATAACTATAGTTTTATCTATCTATACAAGGGGTACGCCAGTTACATACACATTTCCAGGGAGTGCGTGAAGCATAAAAGGTTGAGAACCACTGATATATATGTTTTATTTTATTCCCATTGTTATACTATAACTATAGTTTTATCTATCTATACAAGGGGTACGCCAGTTACATACACATTTCCACGGGAGTGCGTGAAGCATAAAAGGTTGAGAACCACTGATATATATGTTTTATTTTATTCCCATTGTTATACTATAACTATAGTTTTATCTATCTATACAAGGGGTACGCCAGTTACATACACATTTCCACGGGGTACGTGAAGCATAAAAGGTTGAGAACCACTGATATATATGTTTTATTTTATTCCCATTGTTATACTATAACTATAGTTTTATCTATCTATACAAGGGGTACGCCAGTTACATACACATTTCCAGGGAGTGCGTGAAGCATAAAAGGTTGAGAACCACTGATATATATGTTTTATTTTATTCCCATTGTTATACTATAACTATAGTTTTATCTATCTATACAAGGGGTACGCCAGTTACATACACATTTCCACGGGAGTGCGTGAAGCATAAAAGGTTGAGAACCACTGATATATATGTTTTATTTTATTCCCATTGTTATACTATAACTATAGTTTTATCTATCTATACAAGGGGTACGCCAGTTACATACACATTTCCAGGGAGTGCGTGAAGCATAAAAGGTTGAGAACCACTGATATATATGTTTTATTTTATTCCCATTGTTATACTATAACTATAGTTTTATCTATCTATACAAGGGGTACGCCAGTTACATACACATTTCCACGGGGTACGTGAAGCATAAAAGGTTGAGAACCACTGATATATATGTTTTATTTTATTCCCATTGTTATACTATAACTATAGTTTTATCTATCTATACAAGGGGTACGCCAGTTACATACACATTTCCACGGGGTACGTGAAGCATAAAAGGTTGAGAACCACTGATATATATGTTTTATTTTATTCCCATTGTTATACTATAACTATAGTTTTATCTATCTATACAAGGGGTACGCCAGTTACATACACATTTCCAGGGAGTGCGTGAAGCATAAAAGGTTGAGAACCACTGATATATATGTTTTATTTTATTCCCATTGTTATACTATAACTATAGTTTTATCTATCTATACAAGGGGTACGCCAGTTACATACACATTTCCACGGGGTACGTGAAGCATAAAAGGTTGAGAACCACTGATATATATGTTTTATTTTATTCCCATTGTTATACTATAACTATAGTTTTATCTATCTATACAAGGGGTACGCCAGTTACATACACATTTCCACGGGGTACGTGAAGCATAAAAGGTTGAGAACCACTGATATATATGTTTTATTTTATTCCCATTGTTATACTATAACTATAGTTTTATCTATCTATACAAGGGGTACGCCAGTTACATACACATTTCCACGGGGTACGTGAAGCATAAAAGGTTGAGAACCACTGATATATATGTTTTATTTTATTCCCATTGTTATACTATAACTATAGTTTTATCTATCTATACAAGGGGTACGCCAGTTACATACACATTTCCACGGGGTACGTGAAGCATAAAAGGTTGAGAACCACTGATATATATGTTTTATTTTATTCCCATTGTTATACTATAACTATAGTTTTATCTATCTATACAAGGGGTACGCCAGTTACATACACATTTCCACGGGGTACGTGAAGCATAAAAGGTTGAGAACCACTGATATATATGTTTTATTTTATTCCCATTGTTATACTATAACTATAGTTTTATCTATCTATACAAGGGGTACGCCAGTTACATACACATTTCCACGGGGTACGTGAAGCATAAAAGGTTGAGAACCACTGATATATATGTTTTATTTTATTCCCATTGTTATACTATAACTATAGTTTTATCTATCTATACAAGGGGTACGCCAGTTACATACACATTTCCACGGGGTACGTGAAGCATAAAAGGTTGAGAACCACTGATATATATGTTTTATTTTATTCCCATTGTTATACTATAACTATAGTTTTATCTATCTATACAAGGGGTACGCCAGTTACATACACATTTCCACGGGGTACGTGAAGCATAAAAGGTTGAGAACCACTGATATATATGTTTTATTTTATTCCCATTGTTATACTATAACTATAGTTTTATCTATCTATACAAGGGGTACGCCAGTTACATACACATTTCCACGGGGTACGTGAAGCATAAAAGGTTGAGAACCACTGATATATATGTTTTATTTTATTCCCATTGTTATACTATAACTATAGTTTTATCTATCTATACAAGGGGTACGCCAGTTACATACACATTTCCACGGGGTGACGTGAAGCATAAAAGGTTGAGAACCACTGATATATATGTTTTATTTTATTCCCATTGTTATACTATAACTATAGTTATCTATCTATACAAGGGGTACGCCAGTTACATACACATTTCCAGGGGGTACGTGAAGCATAAAAGGTTGAGAACCACTGATATATATGTTTTATTTTATTCCCATTGTTATACTATAACTATAGTTTTATCTATCTATACAAGGGGTACGCCAGTTACATACACAATTTCCAGGGGGTACGTGAAGCATAAAAGGTTGAGAACCACTGATATATATGTTTTATTTTTTCCCATTGTTATACTATAACTATAGTTTTATCTATCTATACAAGGGGTACGCCAGTTACATACACATTTCCAGGGGGTACGTGAAGCATAAAAGGTTGAGAACCACTGATATATATGTTTTATTTTATTCCCATTGTTATACTATAACTATAGATTTATCTATCTATACAAGGGGTACGCCAGTTACATACACATTTCCAGGGGGTGCGTGAAGCATAAAAGGTTGAGAACCACTGATATATATGTTTTATTTTATTCCCATTGTTATACTATAACTATAGTTTTATGCTATCTATACAAGGGGTACGTCAGTTACATACACATTTCCAAGGGGGTGCGTGAAGCATAAAAGGTTGAGAACCACTGATATATATGTTTTATTTTATTCCCATTGTTATACTATAACTATAGTTTTATCTATCTATACAAGGGGTACGCCAGTTACATACACATTTCCAGGGGTGCGTGAAGCATAAAAGGTTGAGAACCACTGATATATATGTTTTATTTTATTCCCATTGTTATACTATAACTATAGTTTTATCTATCTATACAAGGGGTACGTCAGTTACATACACATTTCCAGGGGGTAGCGTGAAGCATAAAAGGTTGAGAACCACTGATATATATGTTTTATTTTATTCCCATTGTTATACTATAACTATAGTTTTATCTATCTATACAAGGGGTACGCCAGTTACATACACATTTCCAGGGGGTACGTGAAGCATAAAAGGTTGAGAACCACTGATATATATGTTTTATTTTATTCCCATTGTTATACTATAACTATAGATTTATCTATCTATACAAGGGGTACGCCAGTTACATACACATTTCCAGGGGGTACGTGAAGCATAAAAGGTTGAGAACCACTGATATATATGTTTTATTTTATTCCCATTGTTATACTATAACTATAGATTTATCTATCTATACAAGGGGTACGCCAGTTACATACACATTTCCAGGGGGTACGTGAAGCATAAAAGGTTGAGAACCACTGATATATATGTTTTATTTTATTCCCATTGTTATACTATAACTATAGATTTATCTATCTATACAAGGGGTACGCCAGTTACATACACATTTCCAGGGGGTACGTGAAGCATAAAAGGTTGAGAACCACTGATATATATGTTTTATTTTATTCCCATTGTTATACTATAACTATAGATTTATCTATCTATACAAGGGGTACGCCAGTTACATACACATTTCCAGGGGGTACGTGAAGCATAAAAGGTTGAGAACCACTGATATATATGTTTTATTTTATTCCCATTGTTATACTATAACTATAGATTTATCTATCTATACAAGGGGTACGCCAGTTACATACACATTTCCAGGGGGTACGTGAAGCATAAAAGGTTGAGAACCACTGATATATATGTTTTATTTTATTCCCATTGTTATACTATAACTATAGATTTATCTATCTATACAAGGGGTACGCCAGTTACATACACATTTCCAGGGGGTACGTGAAGCATAAAAGGTTGAGAACCACTGATATATATGTTTTATTTTATTCCCATTGTTATACTATAACTATAGATTTATCTATCTATACAAGGGGTACGCCAGTTACATACACATTTCCAGGGGGTACGTGAAGCATAAAAGGTTGAGAACCACTGATATATATGTTTTATTTTATTCCCATTGTTATACTATAACTATAGATTTATCTATCTATACAAGGGGTACGCCAGTTACATACACATTTCCAGGGGGTACGTGAAGCATAAAAGGTTGAGAACCACTGATATATATGTTTTATTTTATTCCCATTGTTATACTATAACTATAGATTTATCTATCTATACAAGGGGTACGCCAGTTACATACACATTTCCAGGGGGTACGTGAAGCATAAAAGGTTGAGAACCACTGATATATATGTTTTATTTTATTCCCATTGTTATACTATAACTATAGATTTATCTATCTATACAAGGGGTACGCCAGTTACATACACATTTCCAGGGGGTACGTGAAGCATAAAAGGTTGAGAACCACTGATATATATGTTTTATTTTATTCCCATTGTTATACTATAACTATAGATTTATCTATCTATACAAGGGGTACGCCAGTTACATACACATTTCCAGGGGGTACGTGAAGCATAAAAGGTTGAGAACCACTGATATATATGTTTTATTTTATTCCCATTGTTATACTATAACTATAGATTTATCTATCTATACAAGGGGTACGCCAGTTACATACACATTTCCAGGGGGTACGTGAAGCATAAAAGGTTGAGAACCACTGATATATATGTTTTATTTTATTCCCATTGTTATACTATAACTATAGATTTATCTATCTATACAAGGGGTACGCCAGTTACATACACATTTCCAGGGGGTACGTGAAGCATAAAAGGTTGAGAACCACTGATATATATGTTTTATTTTATTCCCATTGTTATACTATAACTATAGATTTATCTATCTATACAAGGGGTACGCCAGTTACATACACATTTCCAGGGGGTACGTGAAGCATAAAAGGTTGAGAACCACTGATATATATGTTTTATTTTATTCCCATTGTTATACTATAACTATAGATTTATCTATCTATACAAGGGGTACGCCAGTTACATACACATTTCCAGGGGGTACGTGAAGCATAAAAGGTTGAGAACCACTGATATATATGTTTTATTTTATTCCCATTGTTATACTATAACTATAGATTTATCTATCTATACAAGGGGTACGCCAGTTACATACACATTTCCAGGGGGTACGTGAAGCATAAAAGGTTGAGAACCACTGATATATATGTTTTATTTTATTCCCATTGTTATACTATAACTATAGATTTATCTATCTATACAAGGGGTACGCCAGTTACATACACATTTCCAGGGGGTACGTGAAGCATAAAAGGTTGAGAACCACTGATATATATGTTTTATTTTATTCCCATTGTTATACTATAACTATAGATTTATCATCTATACAAGGGGTACGCCAGTTACATACACATTTCCAGGGGGTACGTGAAGCATAAAAGGTTGAGAACCACTGATATATATGCTTTTATTTTATTCCCATTGTTATACTATAACTATAGATTTATCTATCTATACAAGGGGTACGCCAGTTACATACACATTTCCAGGGGGTACGTGAAGCATAAAAGGTTGAGAACCACTGATATATATGTTTTATTTTATTCCCATTGTTATACTATAACTATAGATTTATCTATCTATACAAGGGGTACGCCAGTTACATACACATTTCCAGGGGGTACGTGAAGCATAAAAGGTTGAGAACCACTGATATATATGTTTTATTTTATTCCCATTGTTATACTATAACTATAGATTTATCTATCTATACAAGGGGTACGCCAGTTACATACACATTTCCAGGGGGTACGTGAAGCATAAAAGGTTGAGAACCACTGATATATATGTTTTATTTTATTCCCATTGTTATACTATAACTATAGATTTATCTATCTATACAAGGGGTACGCCAGTTACATACACATTTCCAGGGGGTACGTGAAGCATAAAAGGTTGAGAACCACTGATATATATGTTTTATTTTATTCCCATTGTTATACTATAACTATAGATTTATCTATCTATACAAGGGGTACGCCAGTTACATACACATTTCCAGGGGGTACGTGAAGCATAAAAGGTTGAGAACCACTGATATATATGTTTTATTTTATTCCCATTGTTATACTATAACTATAGATTTATCTATCTATACAAGGGGTACGCCAGTTACATACACATTTCCAGGGGGTACGTGAAGCATAAAAGGTTGAGAACCACTGATATATATGTTTTATTTTATTCCCATTGTTATACTATAACTATAGATTTATCTATCTATACAAGGGGTACGCCAGTTACATACACATTTCCAGGGGGTACGTGAAGCATAAAAGGTTGAGAACCACTGATATATATGTTTTATTTTATTCCCATTGTTATACTATAACTATAGATTTATCTATCTATACAAGGGGTACGCCAGTTACATACACATTTCCAGGGGGTACGTGAAGCATAAAAGGTTGAGAACCACTGATATATATGTTTTATTTTATTCCCATTGTTATACTATAACTATAGATTTATCTATCTATACAAGGGGTACGCCAGTTACATACACATTTCCAGGGGGTACGTGAAGCATAAAAGGTTGAGAACCACTGATATATATGTTTTATTTTATTCCCATTGTTATACTAATAACTATAGATTTATCTATCTATACAAGGGGTACGCCAGTTACATACACATTTCCAGGGGGTACGTGAAGCATAAAAGGTTGAGAACCACTGATATATATGTTTTATTTTATTCCCATTGTTATACTATAACTATAGATTTATCTATCTATACAAGGGGTACGCCAGTTACATACACATTTCCAGGGGGTACGTGAAGCATAAAAGGTTGAGAACCACTGATATATATGTTTTATTTTATTCCCATTGTTATACTATAACTATAGATTTATCTATCTATACAAGGGGTACGCCAGTTACATACACATTTCCAGGGGGTACGTGAAGCATAAAAGGTTGAGAACCACTGATATATATGTTTTATTTTATTCCCATTGTTATACTATAACTATAGATTTATCTATCTATACAAGGGGTACGCCAGTTACATACACATTTCCAGGGGGTACGTGAAGCATAAAAGGTTGAGAACCACTGATATATATGTTTTATTTTATTCCCATTGTTATACTATAACTATAGATTTATCTATCTATACAAGGGGTACGCCAGTTACATACACATTTCCAGGGGGTACGTGAAGCATAAAAGGTTGAGAACCACTGATATATATGTTTTATTTTATTCCCATTGTTATACTATAACTATAGATTTATCTATCTATACAAGGGGTACGCCAGTTACATACACATTTCCAGGGGGTACGTGAAGCATAAAAGGTTGAGAACCACTGATATATATGTTTTATTTTATTCCCATTGTTATACTATAACTATAGATTTATCTATCTATACAAGGGGTACGCCAGTTACATACACATTTCCAGGGGGTACGTGAAGCATAAAAGGTTGAGAACCACTGATATATATGTTTTATTTTATTCCCATTGTTATACTATAACTATAGATTTATCTATCTATACAAGGGGTACGCCAGTTACATACACATTTCCAGGGGGTACGTGAAGCATAAAAGGTTGAGAACCACTGATATATATGTTTTATTTTATTCCCATTGTTATACTATAACTATAGATTTATCTATCTATACAAGGGGTACGCCAGTTACATACACATTTCCAGGGGGTACGTGAAGCATAAAAGGTTGAGAACCACTGATATATATGTTTTATTTTATTCCCATTGTTATACTATAACTATAGATTTATCTATCTATACAAGGGGTACGCCAGTTACATACACATTTCCAGGGGGTACGTGAAGCATAAAAGGTTGAGAACCACTGATATATATGTTTTATTTTATTCCCATTGTTATACTATAACTATAGATTTATCTATCTATACAAGGGGTACGCCAGTTACATACACATTTCCAGGGGGTACGTGAAGCATAAAAGGTTGAGAACCACTGATATATATGTTTTATTTTATTCCCATTGTTATACTATAACTATAGTTTTATCTATCTATACAAGGGGTACGCCAGTTACATACACATTTCCAGGGGGTACGTGAAGCATAAAAGGTTGAGAACCACTGATATATATGTTTTATTTTATTCCCATTGTTATACTATAACTATAGTTTTATCTATCTATACAAGGGGTACGCCAGTTACATACACATTTCCAGGGGGTACGTGAAGCATAAAAGGTTGAGAACCACTGATATATATGTTTTATTTTATTCCCATTGTTATACTATAACTATAGATTTATCTATCTATACAAGGGGTACGCCAGTTACATACACATTTCCAGGGGGTACGTGAAGCATAAAAGGTTGAGAACCACTGATATATATGTTTTATTTTATTCCCATTGTTATACTATAACTATAGATTTATCTATCTATACAAGGGGTACGCCAGTTACATACACATTTCCAGGGGGTACGTGAAGCATAAAAGGTTGAGAACCACTGATATATATGTTTTATTTTATTCCCATTGTTATACTATAACTATAGATTTATCTATCTATACAAGGGGTACGCCAGTTACATACACATTTCCAGGGGGTACGTGAAGCATAAAAGGTTGAGAACCACTGATATATATGTTTTATTTTATTCCCATTGTTATACTATAACTATAGATTTATCTATCTATACAAGGGGTACGCCAGTTACATACACATTTCCAGGGGGTACGTGAAGCATAAAAGGTTGAGAACCACTGATATATATGTTTTATTTTATTCCCATTGTTATACTATAACTATAGATTTATCTATCTATACAAGGGGTACGCCAGTTACATACACATTTCCAGGGGGTACGTGAAGCATAAAAGGTTGAGAACCACTGATATATATGTTTTATTTTATTCCCATTGTTATACTATAACTATAGATTTATCTATCTATACAAGGGGTACGCCAGTTACATACACATTTCCAGGGGGTACGTGAAGCATAAAAGGTTGAGAACCACTGATATATATGTTTTATTTTATTCCCATTGTTATACTATAACTATAGATTTATCTATCTATACAAGGGGTACGCCAGTTACATACACATTTCCAGGGGGTACGTGAAGCATAAAAGGTTGAGAACCACTGATATATATGTTTTATTTTATTCCCATTGTTATACTATAACTATAGATTTATCTATCTATACAAGGGGTACGCCAGTTACATACACATTTCCAGGGGGTACGTGAAGCATAAAAGGTTGAGAACCACTGATATATATGTTTTATTTTATTCCCATTGTTATACTATAACTATAGATTTATCTATCTATACAAGGGGTACGCCAGTTACATACACATTTCCAGGGGGTACGTGAAGCATAAAAGGTTGAGAACCACTGATATATATGTTTTATTTTATTCCCATTGTTATACTATAACTATAGATTTATCTATCTATACAAGGGGTACGCCAGTTACATACACATTTCCAGGGGGTACGTGAAGCATAAAAGGTTGAGAACCACTGATATATATGTTTTATTTTATTCCCATTGTTATACTATAACTATAGATTTATCTATCTATACAAGGGGTACGCCAGTTACATACACATTTCCAGGGGGTACGTGAAGCATAAAAGGTTGAGAACCACTGATATATATGTTTTATTTTATTCCCATTGTTATACTATAACTATAGATTTATCTATCTATACAAGGGGTACGCCAGTTACATACACATTTCCAGGGGGTACGTGAAGCATAAAAGGTTGAGAACCACTGATATATATGTTTTATTTTATTCCCATTGTTATACTATAACTATAGATTTATCTATCTATACAAGGGGTACGCCAGTTACATACACATTTCCAGGGGGTACGTGAAGCATAAAAGGTTGAGAACCACTGATATATATGTTTTATTTTATTCCCATTGTTATACTATAACTATAGTTTTATCTATCTATACAAGGGGTACCCCAGTTAATACACATTTCCAGGAGGTACGTGAAGCATAAAAGGTTGAGAACCACTGATATATATGTTTTATTTTATTCCCATTGTTATACTATAACTATAGTTTTATCTATCTATACAAGGGGTACGCCAGTTACATACACATTTCCAGGGGGTACGTGAAGCATAAAAGGTTGAGAACCACTGATATATATGTTTTATTTTATTCCCATTGTTATACTATAACTATAGATTTATCTATCTATACAAGGGGTACGCCAGTTACATACACATTTCCAGGGGGTACGTGAAGCATAAAAGGTTGAGAACCACTGATATATATGTTTTATTTTATTCCCATTGTTATACTATAACTATAGATTTATCTATCTATACAAGGGGTACGCCAGTTACATACACATTTCCAGGGGGTACGTGAAGCATAAAAGGTTGAGAACCACTGATATATATGTTTTATTTTATTCCCATTGTTATACTATAACTATAGATTTATCTATCTATACAAGGGGTACGCCAGTTACATACACATTTCCAGGGGGTACGTGAAGCATAAAAGGTTGAGAACCACTGATATATATGTTTTATTTTATTCCCATTGTTATACTATAACTATAGATTTATCTATCTATACAAGGGGTACGCCAGTTACATACACATTTCCAGGGGGTACGTGAAGCATAAAAGGTTGAGAACCACTGATATATATGTTTTATTTTATTCCCATTGTTATACTATAACTATAGATTTATCTATCTATACAAGGGGTACGCCAGTTACATACACATTTCCAGGGGGTACGTGAAGCATAAAAGGTTGAGAACCACTGATATATATGTTTTATTTTATTCCCATTGTTATACTATAACTATAGATTTATCTATCTATACAAGGGGTACGCCAGTTACATACACATTTCCAGGGGGTACGTGAAGCATAAAAGGTTGAGAACCACTGATATATATGTTTTATTTTATTCCCATTGTTATACTATAACTATAGTTTTATCTATCTATACAAGGGGTACCCCAGTTAATACACATTTCCAGGAGGTACGTGAAGCATAAAAGGTTGAGAACCACTGATATATATGTTTTATTTTATTCCCATTGTTATACTATAACTATAGTTTTATCTATCTATACAAGGGGTACGCCAGTTACATACACATTTCCAGGGGGTACGTGAAGCATAAAAGGTTGAGAACCACTGATATATATGTTTTATTTTATTCCCATTGTTATACTATAACTATAGATTTATCTATCTATACAAGGGGTACGCCAGTTACATACACATTTCCAGGGGGTACGTGAAGCATAAAAGGTTGAGAACCACTGATATATATGTTTTATTTTATTCCCATTGTTATACTATAACTATAGATTTATCTATCTATACAAGGGGTACGCCAGTTACATACACATTTCCAGGGGGTACGTGAAGCATAAAAGGTTGAGAACCACTGATATATATGTTTTATTTTATTCCCATTGTTATACTATAACTATAGATTTATCTATCTATACAAGGGGTACGCCAGTTACATACACATTTCCAGGGGGTACGTGAAGCATAAAAGGTTGAGAACCACTGATATATATGTTTTATTTTATTCCCATTGTTATACTATAACTATAGATTTATCTATCTATACAAGGGGTACGCCAGTTACATACACATTTCCAGGGGGTACGTGAAGCATAAAAGGTTGAGAACCACTGATATATATGTTTTATTTTATTCCCATTGTTATACTATAACTATAGATTTATCTATCTATACAAGGGGTACGCCAGTTACATACACATTTCCAGGGGGTACGTGAAGCATAAAAGGTTGAGAACCACTGATATATATGTTTTATTTTATTCCCATTGTTATACTATAACTATAGATTTATCTATCTATACAAGGGGTACGCCAGTTACATACACATTTCCAGGGGGTACGTGAAGCATAAAAGGTTGAGAACCACTGATATATATGTTTTATTTTATTCCCATTGTTATACTATAACTATAGATTTATCTATCTATACAAGGGGTACGCAGTTACATACACATTTCCAGGGGGTACGTGAAGCATAAAAGGTTGAGAACCACTGATATATATGTTTTATTTTATTCCCATTGTTATACTATAACTATAGATTTATCTATCTATACAAGGGGTACGCCAGTTACATACACATTTCCAGGGGGTACGTGAAGCATAAAAGGTTGAGAACCACTGATATATATGTTTTATTTTATTCCCATTGTTATACTATAACTATAGATTTATCTATCTATACAAGGGGTACGCCAGTTACATACACATTTCCAGGGGGTACGTGAAGCATAAAAGGTTGAGAACCACTGATATATATGTTTTATTTTATTCCCATTGTTATACTATAACTATAGTTTTATCTATCTATACAAGGGGTACCCCAGTTAATACACATTTCCAGGAGGTACGTGAAGCATAAAAGGTTGAGAACCACTGATATATATGTTTTATTTTATTCCCATTGTTATGCTATAACTATAGTTTTATCTATCTATACAAGGGGTACGCCAGTTACATACACATTTCCAGGAGGTACGTGAAGCATAAAAGGTTGAGAACCACTGCCATAGAGAATATAATTTTCACCTTTCCTCTTCGGTGAAATATTTTAGTAATTAGCAAACCCTATCCTATTCTCATCCGCCCCTCAAAACTGAATTCTAGAACCCTCTTCGAAAATAAATCCTGGGTACGTGCCTGAAGCTGACTTATTTTGAATATTTTAACGTTTTTAAAAGGCAGGACCTCAAAATCTGAAATGACCCTGGCTTCTGGGAAGTTCTTAAAGTACCTGGTGCTGAAAGATAGTGAGCAGTTTAGTAGAATGTACAGACGACAGGTCTGAAGCTTTTGGGACCGGTTGTGCTCAGTCGGTAGCGCGCCAGGCTCGTAATCTGTAGTTCCCAGGTTCGAGTCTCAGCTGGGTCAGCGTTGAGATTTATCTCCGCAAAATTTCCCCGCCCTGCCCACGGTCAGGAGAGGACACCGATGGGCTTGGAAAGACCGCCATCCGTCGGATGGGACGTTAAGCCGTGGCCCCGTGTGCGGGAGAGCCATACCCTGTGCACATCAAAGAACAAGCTGGATGGCCTTGACGGGAGGCTACCATCTGTCTCCCAACAGCTGTTCCAGTGGCTCCCCTCCCCCAGCGTTCTCTGAGCCTTCGGGGTCCATGTGACCTGGCCATTTAGCCCATGGTGTGCAAAAAAGTGCCTCTCAGAGGTAAAACAACCCAACCGAACCCGAGTCCCAGCTGGGTCAGCGTTGAGATTTATCTCCGCAGAATTCCCCGCCCTGCCCAAGGTCAGTAGGGGATACCGATGGGCTTGGAAAGGCCGCCGTCCGTCGGATGGGACGTTAAGCCGTGGCACCGTGTGCGGGAGAGCCATACCCTGTGCACGTTAAAGAACACGCTGGATGGCCTTGACGGGAGGCTACCATCTGTCTCCCAACAGCTGTTCCAGTGGGTCTCCTCTCCCAAACTTCTCTGAGCCTTCGGGGTCCATGTGACCTGGCCATTTAGCCCACGGTGTGCAAAAAAGTGCCGCTCAGAGGTAAAACAATCCAATCCTGAATCTTTTGACCACTATTTGCATTTCTGGGCAAAGTTCTCTTCATATTAAGAAGCAAGAACTTGCTCCTTCAGCAAGGCGGTTCAGTTCACCACATCCTGCCTGGAGAGACAAAGTGAAATCTGTGGTGTCTGTTCTCTTGCACCGAAGCAGATCATTCTTATTTCCTGCCTCGTGAGACACGATAATTGTTGCGCTTTTCCTGGTCACTCGAACACGTCTTTTGTCCATTTCCGGCCACATACAGAATCAAGAAAGTAGTACGATAAAATGATGCGCTATACACGCCCACTTAACATCAATTACAAAACATGAAATATCTCATGTTTCCACCATCGTTAAATTTAAGGAATTAATATTCATATTATTAATAATTTAAAATAATAATAAATTGCTCCTCAAGCAGCTACTTGCCACAGACGTCTAACGTGAGTCTGTCAGCAGGCATGTACAGTCGCTCAAAAAAATATCCGAACACTATCAGGAAGGAATTAAATCAGAAAAAATATCTGGCAACGATTTTTTTTTTTTTTTCAGAAATTAGTTATCTGGCAACCTTAGTGTCACGTGACACGAAGATTGCCAGATCACTAATTTCTAAAAAAGATATTTTTTCTGAATTCTGTAATCAACCATAGTGTTCGGATATTTTTTTGAGCGACTGTACCCAGGATTTAATTTCCGGGTGGGCGCGGGGGTGTCTGAGAAAAAGACTTGAATGGGGTTTCCCAATTAATAAAATATTCCACCGGACAGGAGAGCTTGAAACGATATTCTATAAGGAATAAAAATTTACAGTTTTTCTTTCCAATCTATTTTTAATGTCCGACATATAAATAAATAAAAATAAATAAATACTCCCTCAAGCAGCTGCTTGCCACAGAGGTCTGACAGGAGCCTGTCAGTTTATTATGCCACAGTAGAAGATCTGAGAGGATGGGAGGACCTCAGCCGTAAACAACACGAACATCCATGCCTTACCCGAGTCTCGAACCCAGGTCCCGTAGATCAGTAGCCAAGTTACCATGAGCTAAAATACAAATATGCAAAGACTACTCTTTTGGATTTCAAAGCAGGTAAATTTAAGGTTTAGTGTATGAGGACAGGATTTTCGGTGGGAGGTGGGGGGGGAAGTTAGGTGCCTCGGATCCCTCTGGATACGTCCCTGTCAAGGGAGGAGAGGAGGACGAAAGAATCTTTTAAAAGATGACGTTTAATCACATTTAGTGTCGTTTTATTATATTAACAGTACTATTAACAATATCGTCTATTTTTCTTATAATAATCTGTAGTTCCCAGATTCGAGTCCCAGCTGGGTCAGTGTTGAGATTTATCTCCGCAAAATTTCCCTGCTCTGCCCACGGTCAGTAGGGGACACCGATGGGCTTGGGAAGGCCGCCGTCCGTCGGATGGGACGTTAAGCCGTGGCCCCATGTGCGGGAGAGCCATACCCTGTGCACGTTAAAGAACACGCTGGATGGCCTTGACGGGAGGCTACTATCTGTTTCCTAACAGCTGTTCCAGTGGTTCCCCTTCCCCAACCTTCTCTGACCTTCGGGGTCCATGTAACCTGGCCATTTAGCCCATGGTGTGCAAAAAAGTGCCGCTCAGAGGTAAAACAACCCAACGTTAAAGAACACGCTGGATGGCCTTGACGGGAGGCTACCATCTGTCTCCCAACAGTTGTTCCAGTGGGTCCCCTCCCCCAACCTTCTCTGAGCCTTCGGGGTCCATGTGACCTGGCCATTTAGCCCATGGTGTGCAAAAAAAGTGCCACTCAGAGGTAAAACAACCCAACCCAACTCTTATAATAAGATTTCCACGGAGAGGGGGGTGCAAAATATGCCACCCCCGAACTCCCATGATCCTTTGGGAACTTCCATTTTAGGTTACTTCTGTCCTTTGTAAAAAAAAATAATGGGGGGGGGGGGGTAACCCTCAGATAATTTGGAAAGACTTATTGGCTTGTTGTGTGGGTTTGCTCAGAAGAGGAAAACATAATACCAGTTCCATTCTGTGCTCTCTTAGCTCAGAGGCAGCAGTCGAGAGTTTCCCATGCTGAGTCTCGTTGGGTTAGAGCAGAGAGCGTGCATTCATTCTGCGTCGAGGGCACAGAATGTCATGCACGATGCTGTTGATTGATTGGGATAGGATTTCATCATTCGACTTAATCGTGCAGATGGAAAACGTAGAGTTCGCTCAGTTCAAGAGACGGAAACATTTTTTAGTGCTGGTCGAATAAGAAGAAATTAAAGAGAAATAAGGCTTGAAAATTAGAGGGAAAATAGAAGAGAGAGAAAAAAAAATATGGTAAGGGCAAAACCGAGTCAACACATTTAGTGTAATGGGTTGGGTTGTTTTACCTCTGAGCGGCACTTTTTTTGCACACCATGGGCTAAATGGCCAGGTCACAAGGACTCCGAAGGCTCAGAGAAGGTTGGGAGAGGGGACCCACTGGAACAGCTGTTGGGAGACAGATGGTAGCCTCCCGTTAAGGCCATCCAGCGTGTTCTTTAACGTGCACAGGGTATGGCTCTCCAGCATAAGGGGCCACGGCTTAACGTCCCATTCGACGGACGGCGACCTTTCCAAGCCCATCGGTGTCCCCTACTGACGTGGGCAGGGCGGGAATTTTGCGGAGATAAATCTCAACGCAGCTGGGACTCGAACCTGGGAACTGCAGATCACGAGCCTTGCGCGCTACCGACTAAGCCACCTCCGCCCCTAGTGTAAGGGGTTTTTAAAAATAATACAAGGGGGCTGCAACTGTAAGCTTCTACGATCCATAGATTTTAGTGAATCTTCATATCACGAATCTCCTTTACTCACAGTTGGGAAGCTATTTTCTAAATTTGAAAAGACCGAATATTTGTTGAGTAAAAATTCACGTAGAAGAGAAAATTTCATTTACGAAGACATCGGTACTCTTTCGGAGTTCTTCTTGCATCCTATACCATCATTTCAATTCTCTATTTCGTAAGCGAATCAGCCTAATTTGCCGGGCTTGAATGAACGGTATCTGTTGTTGTTGGGTTGATTTACCTCTGAGCAGCACTTTTTTTTCACACCATGGGCTAAAATGACTAGGTCACAAGGCCTCCGAAGGCTCAAGAGAAGATTGGGGGAGGGGAACCACTGGAACAGCTGTTGGGAGACAGATGGTAGCCTCCCGTCAAGGCCATCCAGCGTGTTCTTCTAACGTGCACAGGTATGGCTCTCCCGCACACGGGCCACGGCTTAACGTCCCATCCGACCGACGGCGGGCTTTCCAAGCCCATCGGTGTCCCCTACTGACCGTGGGTAGGGCGGGGAATTTTGCAGAGATAAATCTCAAAGCTGACCCAGCTGGGATCTGTCTCCCAACAGCTGTCCCAGTGGGTCCCCTCCCCAAACCTTCTCTGAGCCTTCGGGGTCCATGTGACCTGGCCATTTAGCCCATGGTGTGCAAAAAAGTGCCGCTCAGAGGTAAAACAACCCAACCCAACCCAAAGTACTCCCTTCTAGCATCTATGCAAAGTTACAGACATCTACACGAATTCTTGAAAACTTGGTGGTACAGTCCCTCAAAAAAGTATCCGAACACTATAGTTCAAGGCCATCCAGCGTGTTCTTTAACGTGAACAGGGTGTGGCTCTCCCGCACACGGGGCCACGGCTTAACGTCCCATCCGACGGACGGCGGCTTTTCCAAGCCCATCGGTGTCCCCTACTGACCGTGGGCAGGGCGGAGAATTTTGTGGAGATAAATCTCAACGCTGACCCAGTTGGGACTCGAACCTGTCTGGCAATTAGAAATTAGTGATCTGGCAACCTTCGTGTCACGTGACACGAAGGTTGCCAGATCACTAATTTCTAAAAAAAACGTTGCCAGATATTTTTTCTGAATTCTGTAATCAACCATAGTGTTCGGATACTTTTTTGAGCGACTGTACGTGCTGAATTGTCGTTCAAGGAATAATAAAGTATTTCCTCGAGACTGGCTAGTTTGGAGTAAAACCAAACAAGCTATATTCTGCTTTCCGTATCGTCCATTTTGCAAATTACCTGAACTACAGCGATCTATTTTTACAGCAGAAATTGGCTGGGGACCTTCCAAAAGCTATAAAAAGCTCTATGACAAAATACCTGATCATGAAAACAATAACAATCACAGAGAGTGTTATGTCATCATCATCATCCTCAAGCAGCCATGGGCTACGGAGGTCCAACCAGACTCTACAATTTTGTTCTCCAAGCAAGTCTATCCTGAGCTACATCTACTGCATCTGGCCACTGCACACCAATTCTAACAAGGTCCTGTTTGACATTGTCTGCCCACCGCATCCTAGGTCTCCCCCTCCTTCTGAGACCTCTAGGCACACTTAGGAAAAATATCTGGAGCGTGTACAGCAACTGTACACGCTCCAGTTACCGTTCACAGCAAACTGGAGCGTGTGCAGTTACTGCACACGCTCCAGTTTGCTGTGAACGGTAACTGCACACGCTCAACATTTCCGTGAGTGAGCCCACACGATCTAGTATCAAAATAATATGACCACCTCATCATCATCATCCTCAAGCAGCCATGGGCTACGGAGGTCCAACCAGACTCTACAATTTAGTTCTCCAAGCAAGTCTATCCTGAGCTACATCTACTGCATCTGGCCACTGCACACCAATTCTAACAAGGTCCTGTTTGGCATTGTCTGCCCACCGCATCCTAGGTCTCCCCCTCCTTCTGAGACCTCTAGGCACACTTAGGAAAAATATCTGGAGCGTGTACAGCAACTGTACACGCTCCAGTTACCGTTCACAGCAAACTGGAGCGTGTGCAGTTACTGCACACGCTCCAGTTTGCTGTGAACGGTAACTGCACACGCTCAACATTTCCGTGAGTGAGCCCACACGATCTAGTATCAAAATAATATGACCACCTCATCATCATCATCCTCAAGCAGCCATGGGCTACGGAGGTCCAACCAGACTCTACAATTTAGTTCTCCAAGCAAGTCTATCCTGAGCTACATCTACTGCATCTGGCCACTGCACACCAATTCTAACAAGGTCCTGTTTGGCATTGTCTGCCCACCGCATCCTAGGTCTCCCCTTCTTTCTGAGGCCTTTAGGCACACTGTTCATAACCCTATTCGCCAATCTATAATTATTCATACGGGCAACATGGCCAAACCAACGGAGTCTCTCTGCACAATATGCTGCTTAAAGGAGGTTGCAAACTCCTTTGCCAAACCTCATCATTAGTTACAAAGTTGAACCACCTAATGCCCAAGATACTGCGTAAGCATCTAGAATCAAAAGCATCTAGTTTCCTGTTATCTTGTTTACAAAGTGTCCAAGTTTCACTACCATAACTAACCCTAGAAAGAACCAAGCTATTATACAGTCTAATTTTAGTGAAAAATTTTTGTCTAAAATTAGAGTGTTATGTAGAGTGGCGAAATTTACCAAACAATCTGAATAAAAACACGACAGTAAATTGTTTGTTATTCCACAAAATAAAAAGTGAAACGCAAGTTGGGTTGTTGGATTGTTTTACCTCTGAGCGGCACTTTTTTGCACACCATGGGCTAAATGGCCAGGTCACATGGACCCCGAAGGCTCAGAGAAGGTTGGGGGAGGGGACCCACTGGAACAGCTGTTGGGAGACAGATGGTAGCCTCCCGTCAAGGCCATCCAGCGTGTTCTTTAACGTGCACAGGGTATGGCTCTCCCGCACACGGGGCCACGGCTTAACGTCCCATCCGACGGACGGCGGCCTTTCCAAGTCCATCGGTGTCCCCTACTGACCGTGGGCAGGGCGGGGAATTTTGCGGAGATAAATCTCAACGCTGACCCAGCTGGGACTCAAACCTGGGAACTACAGATTACGAGCCACCCCCGCCCCCGAAACGACACAAACGTCCATGCCTTATCCGGGGCTCGAACCCAAGTCCCGTAGATCAGTAGCCAAGCGTGCTAACCACTCGGCCACGGGACGGCTTCAAACGCAAGAATGGAAAGACTTATTACGGCGATATCTGGATGTAGTTTTCTTTCCCAGCGTGGATTAGCTTTTAGGAGGAGCAGCAACTTGATTGGTGATTCAAGAAATGGAACTTTCTTCTTAGTAATGCTAGAGATCATAAGTCATTATGATCCTCTCATTGACGAGCATTTGAAAAAACTGAAAGAATCACAAATTGAAACGATTGCAGGTTCATTATTTGTCAGCCGAAATTCAAAATGAATTTATTTCGTGCTGTGCTGAAAATGTTCTTAGCTGCATTTTTAAGGAAAGAGAAATTGCAAAATACTTTTCTATAATTGAAGATGCAATGCCAGATTCCATCCATATGGGGGGCGGGGGTGGCTCAGTCGGTAGCGCGCCAGGCTCGTAATCTGTAGTTCCCAGGTTCGAGTCCCAGCTGGGTCAGCGTTGACATTTATCTCCGCAAAATTCCCCGCCCTGCCCACGGTCAGTAGGGGACACCGATGGGCTTGGAAAGGCCGCCGTCCATCGGATGGGACGTTAAGCCGTGGCCCCGTGTGTGGGAGAGCCATACCCTCTACACGTTAAAGAACACGCTGGATGGCCTTGACGGGAGGCTACCATCTGTCTCCCAACAGCTGTTACAGTGGGTCCCCTCCCCCAACCTTCTCTGAGCCTTCGGGGTCCATGTGACCATGGCCATTTAGCCCATGGTGTGCAAAAAAGTGCCGCTCAGAGGTAAAACAATCCAAATCCATCCATATGGAGCAAATGACATTCATTTTGCGTTATGTTCTTGGAAACAAAGAAACAAATGGATATGAAATCTTTGAAAGATTCATGGAATTTGTAGATTGCAATAAGAAAACAGGAAACGACATTGCAAATTTAATTCTTAAAACACTTTAAAAACGTAATATCCCAATAAGTGAGTGCCGCGCTCAAGGATACGATAATGGTTCTAATATGAGTGGAGCATACAAGGACAGGTGGTGCTTGTTACAGTTTGAATCTCTGTGGTGTTCATGCGGCTGGGTTGGGTTGTTTTACCTCTGAGCGGCACTTTTTTGCACACCATGGGCTAAATGGCCAGGTCACATGGACCCCGAAGGCTCAGAGAAGGTTGGGGGAGGGGACCCACTGGAACAGCTGTTGGGAGACAGATGGTAGCCTCTCTTTAAGGCCATCCAGCATGTTCTTTAACGTGCACAGGGTATGGCTCTCCCGCACACGGGGCCACGGCTTAACGTCCCATCCGACGGACGGCGGCCTTTCCAAGCCCATCGGTGTCCCCTACTGACCGTGGGCAGGGCGGGGAATTATTGCGGAGATAACTCTCAACGCTGACCCAGCTGGGACTCGAACCTGGGAACTACAGATCACGAGCCTGGCGCACTACCGACTGAGCCACCCCCGCCCCATCATGCGGCTGAACGTTGTCCTGGGGTAATAACATTTTTTTGTATTGTACAGAAGCTTTTGTATTTAGTTAGTGGCAGTCCTCAGGGGTATGAAATTTTGAAAAAAAAAAAACAAACAAACAAACCTCGACTGCTTGCTTCATTCCATGTCCGACACAAGTTGGTCTGCTCGAATTGAGAATGCGAAACCATTTGCACAAAAGCTTCCTTGAATAATAAGTTAATCGACATAGTTCTAGAATTAAATCTAACTGCAGATACTCGAACAGATTTGAATGGCATAAAGCAGCGGTTCTCAACCTTTTATGCTTCACGTACCCCTTGGAAACAAAATTCCCCGCCCTGCCCACGGTCACTAGGGGACACCGATGGGCTTGGAAAGGCCGCCGTCCGTCGGATGGGACGTTAAGCCGTGGCTCCGTGTGCGGGAGAGCCATACCCTGTGCACGTTAAAGAACACGCTGGATGGCCTTGACGGGAGGCTACCATCTGTCTCCCAACAGCTATTCCAGTGGGTCCCTTTCCCCAACCTTCTCTGAGCCTTCGGGGTCCATGTGACCTAGCCATTTAGCCCATGGTGTGCAAAAAAAGTGCCGCTCAGAGGTAAAACAACCCAACAACCCCTTGGAAATGTGTATGTAACTGGCATACCCCTTGTATAGAGAGAGAAACTTATAGTTATAATATAACAATGGGAATAAAATAAAACATATATATACACATTAAATTTTATACTTAACTTACATCTAGCGACTTTTGAGCTCTCACGACCTACCCGAAAAAAATTTTTACCTGCGTACCCCACGTTGAGAACCTTTAGTATAAAGACATATATGGACTCGTTTGAATGCCTCGTAATGGCAACAGTTTGGTTCAAATTTCAATCAGCCATAAACTACCTAAAAAGCTCGAAATACCACCATTGACCTCGATGTAGCAAATCTTTCTAGTCTTCTGATGGATTTGAAAAGGATTAGGGATAGTTGGAGGCAATCCTAACTAATGCAAGCTCGTAGCTGTAAATTTAAGTATGCAGGCTGAATTTTGAGATCGATGACAAAGGAAAAGGAGAAGAAATGCTGAAGAATCGATAATAACAGCAACTTAAGTATTCAAGTTTAATGTTCTTTGAGACAGTGTTATTGGTAACCTGGCAACTCGTTTTGATGCAGCGAAAGAAAAACATTGTATTCCTTCGTGTGCTGTGGTCATTTCACGACTTAAATGAGGTAGAAATTCGAGAAAATCCAAGAAAACTACAAAACAAATATGAAGATGAGTTGTTTTACCTCTGAGCGGCACTTTTTTGCACACCATGGGCTAAATGGCCAGGTCACATGGACCCCGAAGGCTCAGAGAAGGTTGGGGGAGGGGACCCACTGGAACAGCTGTTGGGAGACAGATGGTAGCCTCCCGTCAAGGCCATTCAGCGTGTTCTTTAACGTGCACAGGGTATGGCTCTCCCGCACACGGGGCCACGTCTTAACGTCCCATCCGACGGACGGTGGCATTTCCAAACCCATCGGTGTCTGCTACTGACCGTGGGCAGGGTGGGGATTTTTTTCAACGCTGACCCAGCTGGGACTCGAACCTGGGAACTACAGATTACGAGCCTGGCGCGTTACGGACTGAGCCACCCCTAATATGAAGATGATATTAGCGAGCTGTTTACTGAAGAACTAATACATCTGAAATCGATATATGATGCAAATATACAGGGAAAAAATCTTTCGTCTGTATAGTTGCTTAATAAAATATCTGAATCTTGAACCATTATTTCTCATATTTGTATAGTTTTAAGTTTTTTTTGCACAATACCACTGACTGGGGCTCAAGCATAAGGATTTTTTAGTTGCCTCTCAAGGATTAAAAATGGGTTATGATCAACTATGTGTCAAAACCAATTTTTGTTTTTGTCTTTGGTCTATTATCAGTCGACGCTGAGTTAGCCAAACATCACGATTTTTCAAAATAGATTTATTTGCAAGTTGTGATTTAGTCTAAATCCGAGACTCATGCTGTGATTTTTTTGATTTCGTGATCTGTTATGATAGTTTATCGAGATTATCCTTATTATACGAGTGGAAATTTTTTGTTGAACAACAATTATTTTGTATTTACCCAATACTGTATCACTATCATCCATTTTTCGTATTATTATATTACAGAAAAAATAAAGAACGATTTCTATCTACACCCATTTTTTTTCCTTCTGTCATCGGGCCCAGAATAATCGTTTTCCCGGGGCCCGGGTCCGGGCGAGCTCTCGGCAGCCCTGCCTAGGGACCTGTGAAATCTTCAGCGGGCCCTCCACATTTCTTTATTATTCCCAATATTAATCACAAAAGTTTTCACGATAGTTATAATATTGTTTAAAGATTCAATGAGCCGTTTACCGGATTCGAACCCCGAATATGGCATGGAAGTTACTTTCTGCTGAGATCTTGCCGTTCTCGCACACCTACTCTTTGGCATTGCCATGTAATACTGAAATGCTGATCTAAGGGACCTGGGTTCGAGCCCCGGGTAAGCATGGATGTTCGTGTTGTTTTCTGCTGAGGTCCTGCCATCCTCTCAGATCTTTTACTTTGGCATATAAACTGACAGGCTCCTGTCAGACCTCTGTGGCAAGCAGCTGCTTGAGGTTTTTTTTATTTTTTTATTTTCTCTCAGATCTAAGAGGAAAGCAGTTGCTTGTGTGGTTATTTCATTTAAACCCATAACCTACTAAGATTTCACAAGAGATAGAGAGTAGAATGTATCGTGCTGCCATCTGATATAAATATGGTGAACTAATCTAAAATTTCTATACAAACAAAATTTCTTCTTAATATTTTAGATTTATCTCTTTTTTTTATGTTTTTTTAGTATTTTAAGGGACTCTTGCTTCCATGGACGCTTTGTCATTGTATCAAGTAATGATGGGAAGAGGGTCTACATAAAGAGACTGTCGAAATCGACGCATTTCAATACTCTGTGATTCCCGACGTACTTCACCGAAAGATCCCAAATTTCCTAGGCCGGTTCTCCCTACCTGACCCCGAGTTTGGACATTATTTTTTTTAAAGATATTATTATTTTAAATCGTCTTATTCCAGATAGGGAATGGCACAGACCTCGTCTATTATTATGGATGAAGTTCTTTGATAACAAACCAGATGGCACCACATAACAAAAAGCTATAACTTCTTATTAACAAAAGCAATTTTAATTCAGTTTCTCAAGATGCTAAATATTTTCTTTTTCATAAACGATTTGCCACAGCTAGTCAAAGATCAGCTTTCAGATGTTTGAATTTCAGTTTGATAGGTTACTTAACTTTCAAAAAGAATTCTTTATAGTTATTTATAAATAAATAAATACCCCCTCAAGCAGCTGCTTGCCACAGAGGTCTGACAGGAGCCTGTCAGTTTATATGCCATAGTAGAAGGTCTGAGAGGTTGGCAGGACCTCAGCAGAAAAAAACGACACATACATCCATGCCTTCCCCGGGGCTCGAACCCAGGTCTCTTAGATCAATAGCCAAGCGTGATAACCACTCGGCCATGGGACGGCCCATAGTTATTTACTGCATGCAAAATCGTCAACTGCATAGCTCCAACCATTTCGTGTTCTTTAGATCTCCATATAGGTTTATCCTGATCTACAGTTTTGACCAATGCGAATGGCATTGATGAATGATACAGCATTACATGTATTTTTATCTTATTTATAGCATTACATTACAGGCAATTAGCATTACAGGTAATTAGCATTACAGGTATATTATCTATTCGCTAATCCATAGTTACTTATTGATATACAGAACCGCTTAAATTTTCTTATTGTCGTTTGCGGTCATAATGTTATCCAATTCAGAAACTTATCTGCATTTTAAAATTCAATCTGGCAACAATATCAAAAAGAGTCGATTAGTAAGTTTGTGACCCCAACGAGGTAAAGTAAATAGAGTGTGCAACCGGTTCCAAAAGTTGAAGCAATTTGAACGACGTTTTGCCCCCCCCCCCCGCCCTTTACATGGCCGTCGTGATATTCAGTATAGGCATTAACGCTCTAAGCCTAAGTAGTTAAGTGTTTAGTTTTTTTGAAAATTTCGTTAAATTTTCGTTCTTAGTGATGTTAGTTGAATCTTTAATATCCTATAAAATATTGTATTTAATAAAGAAAAAGAAAATATATCAATTAAAAGTCCAGACTTTAAATATTTTTTCTGATACTCGCATTAAATGAGCTTACTTTACTTTCCGACTGGGGGCGCTGTGTTGCTCACTCTACGTCTTCTATCTCATTGTTTGTGACTGATTGATATGAGTCAAAAAATAAACAATAATAACTACTTAAAATAATTAATTTTTCCCAAAAGGACTGGGTCCGATTGTATCGGTTGAGCTACCTAATACTGGCTATTCACAGGCGCGATCCCACTACTGTTGGACGCGGGAGCTTTTGCCTGCTGCGTTTCCGCCCTGGGCCGGTGCGCTCCTCCTTAGACGACCTGGTGACCCTGGGCTCCCCCGAAGCCACCATATCGACGCCGAGCTTAGCGCGGACACCTGATCAACATAGGCCAGTAAGAGACAGGACTCCCAACCTCAAACCGTTCCCGACGTACTTCACCGAAAGATCCCAAATTTCCTAGGCCGGTTCTCCCTACCTGACCCCGTGTTGGGACATTATTTCCTAGGCCTCCCAACCTCAAACCGTCCACCAGCCCCAGCCTCCAAGTAGCTAGATTACAGGAGCACGCCACAACTCCCAGCTGGTCATTTCGAGTGAGGAAAGGGCATATAAATCTTCCTTTGCCAAATTCTTGATTCTGAAAACACTAATGGTGATTAGAAGGTCGCTAATGGACAGAAACTGAATTTCAGAATTAATAAGAATCATACTGACACAATATTTCTTTTCTAAAGGCAAAAATATGACATATTTTCCAAGGCGAATTTCAGATTTACATGTCGCGCCATCTACAGGTGGAAGTAGAAACTATATATATTGATCCAATTGAATTAAATCACTATATTCAAATTACTCTTTATTCAATATTTTCTGTTATTTTATCTTTGTTGCCAGATTAAATTATTAAAATGCGTATAACTTTATGAATTCGTTAAATTTAGAAGACGCCAATTTGAAAAAGCTGCTCTTAAAGACAAAAAATGCGGCAAACTTTACTGAACAATTAATTTCATAATGGAAAGAAATTCGAATTCACATAACAATTTTTATTATGAATTTCAATAAAGTACCCTATTTTTGCACTTTGTTTTCGATATTGTTTGTTTATAATAAATGACAAAGAATGCTAAAATTTGCACATCCTGCGGTCTGCCACTACTCTGATCCAAATAAATGCTGTCGTCGTATGCAGTCATTTTTCTTTATTTAAATTTTCTATAGATAGAACATATATTTCACAGTTACTCTACTGACCTTCGTCTATGACGTATAAAGTGAGAGGCTGGTGTTAGACCTCTGTGGTAAGCAGCTGCTTGAGGAGGTATTTTTTTATTACCATCCAGATCGAGCCAGGCAACCTTGCACGAGTCACGGTATAGATCTCACCGCCTCCGTGGCGCAATCGGCTAGCGCGTTCGGCTGTTAACCGAAAGGTTGGTGGTTCGAGCCCACCCGGGGGCGAAAGTTTTTTTTATCATCGATTATTATTTTTAAGTTTTACATTATTTCATTATATTATTTTCATATTATTTTATGTTATTTCATTGAATTTTAGCAATTTTTTGAATTTTTTTTTTACACATCTGTCAGAGCCATATTGGACAACTTCCGATGAAAGAGGTTATGGGTATCCTGATGCCAGGTATTCTACAATGCCATTTTTAGATCTCAGATCTCAAATGGCATCCTCTGTCTCCATGTTTTTTCTGGATCCAAATTGTTTTCAGAAAAGAAGTTACATTTATTCAAAAAAGTAAACAAACAATTATATTTCAGACTTAATTATTTTTTCTATTATTTTAGAAAAAAAATCAGACAGAATGGATGTTACTCTACTGACCTTCGTCTATGACGTAAGTGTAATGGATCCTGAGCAATGATATCCTGAGCCGTGTAATGGATCCTGAGCAATGATATCCTGAGCCGTGTAATGGATCCTGAGCAATGGTATCCTGAGCCTGTAATGGATCCTGAGCAATGGTATCCTGAGCCTGTAATGGATCCTGAGCAATGGTATCCTGAGCCGTGTAATGGATCCTGAGCAATGGTATCCTGAGCCGTGTAATGGATCCTGAGCAATGGTATCCTGAGCCGTGTAATGGATCCTGAGCAAACTCCACACGGATTTTTGTGGCCCGCGAACAAAATAAAGCTTTTACTTGAAATTTTAAATAAATATCTGTAATCCACCTTATATTTTGTCAACTTATATTACTGGTTGATAATTTCCAATGTTTTTATCACAGCCACCGAAGATAAATGATAATAGATACCGTGATTCACGAACTGATATATACAGTCGCTCAAAAAAATATCCGAACACTATGTTTGATTACAGAATTCAGAAAAAATATCTGGCAACGACTTTTTTAGAAATTAGTGATTGCCAGATAAATGATAATAGGTACCGTGATTCACGAAAGGTTGCGTGGCTCCATCTGGATGGTAATAAAAATAAGTACCTCTTCAAGCAGCTGCTTGCCACAGAGATCTAACAGGAGCCTCTCGGTTTATACACCAGAGTAGGTCAGGAGAGTAAAGGTAAAGTATATGGGCTGTCTATAGAAAATTGAAATAGATTTAAATTGAAACCACTACAGTATTCTCAAAATTATGTCACAGCCACGTGGCAGTGCTCAAACAATTTTGAAAACATCCTGAAATCAAAGATTTATTAATTAGGTACTCAAGATTCCTTTAATAACTAAACCAATCTTTTTAAGAAAATATACTGAAATATAATCTGTGCCACAGGTTTGTAGAGTTTAGAATCTTAATTACATCTTCAACTTCATTCTCATGTATTTCTTTAATGAAAAACGTAATAGAGAATGCTCCAAGTCAGCGCTGTCCAACTATAGTGGCCCGCGAATCCAATTATCAATGAGTCAGGGGTTGGTTCAGTCGGTAGTGCCTCAAACTCATAATCTGTTCTCAAGTTTGAGCTCCCAGTACGTCTGCACCCACTAACCCAATGGTAAACTAGTAGTTTTGCGGGTCTATTCATAGAGCAGGGGGGGGGGGAATCAGAGTATCGAACCATCACCCACACTAACCAGACCTGTTTTTGTAGTGAAAACCATTACACCAGATCCGGATTAAGGTTTCCATAGTCCCTTTGGCTGATACATTTTTATTTGTGTATTGATGATCAGAATTGCCTTGAATAATTTTTATTGGATAGCAAAACTGTTGCGACAGGTCTTATTAATCTCTATTTATTCAAAAAGAAATCCTTGTTGCAGATCTTATTGCCTCTCTCACCAATGGCTTATGGGTGGGTTGTTTTACCTCTGAGCGGCACTTTTTTGCACACCATGGGCTAAATGGCCAGGTCACATGGACCCCGAAGGCTCAGAGAAGGTTGGGAGAGGGGACCCACTGGAACAGCTGTTGGGAGACAGATGGTAGCCTCCCGTCAAGGCTATCCAGCGTGTTTTTTAACGTGCACAGGGTATGGCTCTCCCGTACACGGGGCCACGACTTAACGTCCCATCCGACGGACGACGGCCTTTCCAAGCCCATCGGTGTCCCCTACTGACCGTGGGCAGGGCGGGGAATTTTTGCGGAGATAAATCTCAACGCTGATCCAGCTGGGACTCGAACCTGGGAACTACAGATTACGAGCCTGGCGCGCTACCAACTGAGCCACCCCCGCCCCTGTGGGGTTGGCAGTAAATGTTAGCGCAATTGGAACTTTTAATTTGGGAACTGCAGATTACGAGCCTGGCTTATACTAACTGAGCAAACTCCACACGGATTTTTGTGGCCCGCGAATAAAATCAAGTTTTTACTTGAAATTTTAAATAAATATCTGTAATCCACCTTACATTTTGTCACATACTAACCTTTAGTGCAATGAAAAATAGAATATTCAGATTAAAAGTGAGACCTGGTCACAAGACTAACCTTTAGTGCAGTGAAAAATAGAATATGCAAATTAAAAGTGAGACCTGATCACAAGACTAACCTTAGTGCAGTGAAAAATAGAATATGCAAATTAAAAGTGAGACCTGGTCACAAGACTAACCTTTAGTGCAGTGAAAAATAGAATATTCAGATTAAAAGTGAGACCTGGTCACAAGACCAACCTTTAGTGCAGTGAAAAATAGAATATGCAAATTAAAAGTGAGACCTGATCACAAGACTAACCTTTAGTGCAGTGAAAAATAGAATATATAGATTAAAAGTGAGACCTGATCACAAGACTAACCTTTAGTGCAGTGAAAAATAGAATATATAGATTAAAAGTGAGACCTGATCACAAGACTAACCTTTAGTGCAGTGAAAAATAGAATATATAGATTAAAAGTGAGACCTGATCACAAGACTAACCTTTAGTGCAGTGAAAAATAGAATATACAGATTAAAAGTGAGACCTGGTCACAAGACTAACCTTTAGTGCAGTGAAAAATAGAATATACAGATTAAAAGTGAGACCTGGTCACAAGACCAACCTTCAGTGCAGTGAAAAATAGAATATACAGATTAAAAGTGAGACCTGGTCACAAGACTAACCTTTAGTGCAGTGAAAAATAGAATATACAGATTAAAAGTGAGACCTGGTCACAAGACCAACCTTTAGTGCAGTGAAAAATAGAATATACAGATTAAAAGTGAGACCTGGTCACAAGACCAACCTTCAGTGCAGTGAAAAATAGAATATACAGATTAAAAGTGAGACCTGGTCACAAGACTAACCTATAGTGCAGTGAAAAATAGAATATATAGATTAAAAGTGAGACCTGGTCACAAGACTAACCTTTAGTGCAGTGAAAAATAGAATATACAGATTAAAAGTGAGACCTGATCACAAGACTAACCTTTAGTGCAGTGAAAAATAGAATATACAGATTAAAAGTGAGACCTGGTCACAAGACCAACCTTCAGTGCAGTGAAAAATAGAATATACAGATTAAAAGTGAGACCTGGTCACAAGACTAACCTATAGTGCAGTGAAAAATAGAATATATAGATTAAAAGTGAGACCTGGTCACAAGACTAACCTTTAGTGCAGTGAAAAATAGAATATATAGATTAAAAGTGAGACCTGGTCACAAGACCAACCTTTAGTGCAGTGAAAAATAGAATATACAGATTAAAAGTGAGACCTGGTCACAAGACCAACCTTTAGTGCAGTGAAAAATAGAATATGCAAATTAAAAGTGAGACCTGATCACAAGACTAACCTTTAGTGCAGTGAAAAATAGAATATACAGATTAAAAGTGAGACCTGGTCACAAGACCAACCTTTAGTGCAGTGAAAAATAGAATATATAGATTAAAAGTGAGACCTGGTCACAAGACCAACCTTTAGTGCAGTGAAAAATAGAATATACAGATTAAAAGTGAGACCTGGTCACAAGACCAACCTTCAGTGCAGTGAAAAATAGAATATACAGATTAAAAGTGAGACCTGGTCACAAGACTAACCTATAGTGCAGTGAAAAATAGAATATATAGATTAAAAGTGAGACCTGGTCACAAGACTAACCTTTAGTGCAGTGAAAAATAGAATATATAGATTAAAAGTGAGACCTGGTCACAAGACTAACCTATAGTGCAGTGAAAAATAGAATATATAGATTAAAAGTGAGACCTGGTCACAAGACTAACCTTTAGTGCAGTGAAAAATAGAATATATAGATTAAAAGTGAGACCTGGGCAGAGTAGGGTGCCGTTTAGTTAGTTACTAATAATTAGTGTTTAAACTTTATATGCAAAAAGATTGCTGTCGAGGCTATCTTAAAACGTTGGTGTCTCGGTAGTGGCTCGGTTTGCTGGCATCTCAAGTCCGCAGTGACTAATTACTTTGCTTTTCATGGGGCAGTTTTTTTAATAAATGAATCTTTATTTTCTCATTATAATGTTACAGAATGATTTACGATTGTCTCCCAAAGCTATATAGCTTGTGTGCAGGAAATATACTACAATAGTTACAATACTTATTGAAATCTGATAATTTCAAAAAAGCAACATAAAAAATTTAAAATGATATTAAAATTAAACAAAGGGATAGAAGAATTATCTGTTACAGAGCTTCTGAAGCCAGAAGGCAGATACTTGTATATGATATTAAACTTTTGTCCCACAAATCATATGCCGAAATGAAACATTTCATAATTAACAAACTATAATATTTAAAACTAATTCGAGCGTAAAGGAAATATGTCACATGATTGTATCTTTTAATTGTATTCCATCCTCACTTTAAAATTTATATTTCTCTCGCTTCCAGAATGAAAAAGGGAGAATGACAAGAGGAAGGCTAATCATGACATCAATTCATTCCCATTCTTCCAAAATTCTCCTTCCAATGACGCAGATTAATGGAGAAAATTTCTACTTGGGAAAGTTAAATTGCAGATTGCGAATATGACGTGAAAAGTTTCTCCAAAGAATGAAATTAGGGGAGCTCCAACTACCAAAAGGAAATCTTCCAGGTTTTAAAGCATTGCTTCCCAACCTTTTCAGACTGAACGCATCCTTTCTCCAAGCAAACAACCCTTTCCAAACATTCTTCATAAAAATCAAATTATTTTTCTTCTTCGTTAAAAAAATTTTTCGTATAGGAGTTTACGAAACGCTCCGTACAAATTTCTAAAACACCCCCGTTGGAACCACTAATTAAAAGTGATGAAATTAGGGATAAAAATCAAGTCAACAATCCTCCCTATCTTTAACTAGTTGAGGGTCAGGAATTCGTTTTACCGTTCCTAGACCAGGTTTTATAAATTTCTTTGCCGCCAGGCGAAGTTTGTTTTAACGACTCTTCAATACAAATAAATTTTATACTTCATTTTATTTATTAAAAAAAATCAATTTTTTTTTTCGAATTACCTGAATGTAAATCGAGAAAGAAACGTAATATTTAAGCTGGAAATAAATTAATTCTTTTTAAACTAAATTCTTGTAGTGAAATCTTAAGAAACCAGTGATTGATAAATAGGATAATAGATGGCGCCACAGATCGGAGGATTGTGATTCTTGAAAAAAAAGTTTTACGATATAAAATAAAAACGTATAACGTAATATGTCAAAAATACTATTAAATAAAAAAACTTTTTTTTTTCCCAAAATAGGACTGGGTCCGATTGTTTCGGTTGAGCTACCTAATAATGCTGGCTATTCACACCTCTAGTATTGATGATGCCATGGTCGGCCCACATCTTGCCGGGTTGGGTTGTTTTACCTCTGAGCAGCAGTTTTTTGCACACCATGGGCTAAATGGCCAGGTCACATGGACCCCGAAGGCTCAGAGAAGGTTGGGGGAGGGGACCCACTGGAACAGCTGTTGGGAGACAGATGGTAGCCTCCCGTCAAGGCTATCCAGCGTGTTCTTTAACGTGCACAGGGTATGGCTCTCCCTCACACGGGGCCACGGCTTAACGTCCCATCCGACGGACGGCGGCCTTTCCAAGCCCATCGGTGTCCCCTACTGACAGCAGGCGTGGGCAGGGCGGTGAATTTTTGCGGAGATAAATCTCAACGCTGACCCAGCTGGGACTCGAACCTGGGAACTACAGATTACGAGCCTGGCGCGCTACCGACTGAGCACCCCCGCCCCTCTGATTTCTGGAGAAACAAAACTCCTCTCCTGTTTTATGTCACACTGCTGTCCAGAAATAAAAACGCTTTAATAATATGACTAAAAATAAAGCTAAATCTATTTAATCCTCAGATATATTTTAATCAGATCTTCAGATTTAACGATTTTCAATAGGAAATGTTTTCTGCCTGTCTTTAAATGAAAAGAATTAATAAAGCAAAATCTCGTTTGGAAATAAGCTGCGTATTCTGAATTAGGTCTGTAAATGGTAGCTTGGCATAAACTGGAAGGAGAGCTGTGTACCAATCTCCATTGATGATGCACAAAATCAGCCAGGTCTAGCACTTTATGTCCGACCCCGCCTTCTCGTGGTGCAGACCGTTAGTACCTTCCAAAAGAGATACTCTCTTGTGGAAGTAAACGGAAGGGGAGGGCTGCCAGATTAATTTGGCTTACTGATCTAGACAACTCTGGCTACTGTCCTTTTTTTTCTATCCTGCTGAGGAGTGGTCAACCACACAGAACTTATAAACCTACTGGACTGATATATGATATAAGGCTCTGGGCTTGATTATGGATCCTAAATTTGCTGCACTGGTGGGCTTCTGTGGAGGGAAAATCTTCCGCTGTGTTTTCTGTTTGTGGGTTGACAGCCCCAAGTGAATAGATTCACAGGATATGGTTATCAGCTGGTGGATAATCTTGAGCAGAGGTCATCGCAGGCACCTGAACTCTTTGCTTCTATTGGCATCGTCAAATTCTACATTGGAGGAAGTCTTCCAGTGTAGATGGCTTCAGCCTTTAGTGGTGGGGGAACGGGTCTTTGCCCCATGTCTGCGATTAGGGGGCTGTTTGATATTGTCGGCATTCCCTCTCTCAATAAACATAGTTTCTTTAAACATCCCACTAACCATTTTCTCTCCATAGGGTAGTTGGAATGTGAGGACTCTGCACAGAGCTTTTTCTCTTGATGTCCTCACACAAGAATTCCACCGTTATAATTTAGATATTCTCGGCTTGCAAGAGACCAGATGGACAGATAAAAGTCAGATTCTTAAAAATAATCTTAAATTACCTTTCAAAAGAGATATTCTCTTTTGGAAGAGAACGGAAGAAGAGGGCTGCTAGCTCAGTGTGGCCTACTGATCTGGTCATCTATGGCCACTTTTTCCTTTTTTAAACCCTGTTGAGGAGTGGTGTCCTGGTGCTGACCATTTATACTCACTAGACTGGACTGGTTTATGGATTTGAGCTTGATTATGGATCCTGGACTTGCTGCACTGGTGGGCCTCTTTTGAGGGAATCTGCCACTGTTTTCTGTTTGCTTATGGGTTGCCCAGCATGGAATACCTTGTATCAGCTGGTGGATAATCCTGATGTGAGGGGGTCTAGCTAGGTGAGGGTTTAGGTACCTGCGATGGCCTCTGGGCTATCGCAGGTACCTAAACCCTCACCTAGCTGGTTGGCATCGTCAATCCTAAAGTGGAATAATGTGTGTCTGGCAGGTCATGTGGCTCTTGAAAAGGTGGTGCCTTAAGTTCCTACCAACATCGGTGGGTTGGGTTGGGTTGTTTTACCTCTGAGCGGCACTTTTTTGCACACCATGGGCTAAATGGCCAGGTCACATGGACCCCGAAGGCTCAGAGAAGGTTGGGGGAGGGGACCCACTGGAACAGCTGTTGGGAGACAGATGGTAGCCTCCCGTCAAGGCCATCCAGCGTGTTCTTTAACGTGCACAGGGTATGGCTCACCCGCACATGGGGCCATGGCTTAACGTCCCATTCGACGGACGGCGGCCTTTTCAAGCCCATCGGTGTCCCCTACTGACCGTGGGCAGGGCGGGGAGTTTTGCGGAGATAAATCTCGACGCTTACCCAGCTGGGACTCGAACCTGGGAACTACAGATTACGAGCCTGGCGCGCTACCGACTGAGCCACCCCCGCCCCTCCCCCCAACATCGGTGACTTCAGCCTTTAACGGAGGAGGAACAGGTCTTTGCCCTATGCCTGCGATTAGGGAGCTGTTTGATATTGTTGGCTCTACCTCTCTCAATAAACCTGGTTTCTTTAAAAATCCTACTAATCATTTTCTCTCTGCAGGTACGTGTAACGTGAGGACGTTATATAGAGATTATTCTCTTGATGTTCACACGCAGGAATTCCAGCGTTATAACCGAGATATTCTGTTTGCAAGAGACCAGATGGACAGATAAAGGTGAGATATTTAAAAATAACTTTAAATTTCTCTTTCAGGCAGGAAGGATGGAAAGCATCTCCTAGGTGTAGGTTTGATTTTCAGCAGACACGCCAGTGATGCTTCTAGGATATGACTGAACCCATCAGGTAATTGGGTCGCACAGGAATATGATAGATTATATTTTAATTAACAGCAAATGGGCTAGTTCAGTTAGGAATACCAGATCATACAGGGAAGCCGAAATTGCGTCTGACCATTACCTGGTCAAAAGTGTTTTTGCAGCTGAAGCTTAACAAATGTGCTAAGGTTAAAATAATTAACTATAACACTGGATGCCTGAAAGATCCAGATATAGCCAAAACATATCATTATAGGGTAGTTAGTCATTAATGACAATCGTGGTTTGGTTACTGCTGAAGTTGAGAAAGAATAGGATCAGTTTAAACAGGCTTTTTTTTAAACCAACAGTACTCTTTTGGGTAACAGGGAACAGAGGAAACAAAATTATTTGAGTGATAAGGCTATGGAGCTTATTTCTGAAAGAAGGAAGTGCAGGATTAATATGAATCAATACCCTACTAGTCTTAACAGAGGGCATTACAACTAGCTTAATAAACATGTAAAAGATCAGTTAACAGCCGATAAGAATCTTTGGGTTGATAGCTTGGCTGACAAAGCAGAGGAAGCAGTTAGGCAGCACAACAGCAGGGGATTGTACCAGATTGTTAATGTTTTATGTGGGAAGAAACAAACAGGTACACAGGGATTGAAGGATAAATATGGCAAGGTGGTTGAAGGTGAGGATTCTGTGATGGCTAGGTGGGCTGAACATTTCAGAGATGTTCTAAATAATATGCTTATTTTATACTCTCATTGTTTGTAATGAAGATAAATGCATTACTGACTTTTATGATGACCCTATATCACATTCTGAAGTCGCATTGGCTATCTCTAAATTAAAACTACTGCATAAATCCCCAGGGGTGGACGAAATCACCACTGAATGCTTAGAGCTGGGAACATTTGTGTTGTCACATGTCTGACTGAAATTTTGAATGTTTTTTTTTTATGATAAAGGTGTTGTTCCTAAGGATCTTACTAAAGCTATTATTGTCTCAATTTTTAAAAAAGGTGATCGCAGTTCTTGTGATAACTATAGGGGTATCAGCCTACGTTCTGTCCCAGGTAAAGTTATTTCCATAATTGTGCTTAATAGAATTAAGAATCTGGTTTACAGTCAGTTGCGTGATGAGCAATGTGGATTCAGAAGTGGTAGAGGATGTGTAGATCAGATATTTTCATTCAGGCAGATTCTTTAGAAATGTTTAGTTTCAGAAACCTTTGGTTACTAGCTTTGTTGATTTCAAAAAGACTTTTGACTTTGTTGATCGTCATAATTTATGGTTGATTGTTAGATCATATGGAATGCCTGATAAGTTAGTTAACATAATGAAAGCTCTCTATAATAACACTGAGTCGTGTGTGAGAATTGGTACGTTTTGCAGCGATTGGTTTAGCATTGCTAGTGTAGTTAGACAAGGGTGCATTTCGTCTCCTTTTCTATTTTGTTTGGTTATTGATTATGTTATGCGAAATTCTTTGTAAGGAAAAGGTTTTGGCCTTAAATGATCTAGAGATTTCAAAATTTCTGATTTAGGTTATGCAGATGATTTGGCCCTGTTGGCTAATGATGTTGATGAGATGAATTCTTCCATTAGGGGTTCATTCATGAGTTGTTGGGTTGTTTTACCTCTGAGCGGCACTTTTTTGCACACAATGGGCTAAATGGCCAGGTCACATGGACCCCGAAGGCTCAGAGAAGGTTGGGGGAGGGGACCCACTGGAACAGCTGTTGGGAGACAGATGGTAGCCTCCCGTCAAGGCCATCGAGCGTGTTCTTTAACGTGCACAGGGTATGGCTCTCAAGCACACGGGGCCACGGCTTAACGTCCCATCCGACTGACGGCGGCCTTTCCAAGCCCATCGGTGTCCCCTACTGACCGTGGGCAGGGCGGGAAATTTTTGCGGAGATAAATCTCAACGCTGACCCAGCTTGGCTGTTCATGAGAATGGTAATAGAGTAGGTTTGGTGAAAAACAGAGAAAAAAACTAATGGAAATTGGTCAGGCAGGTAGTGCTTCAGTTGCTTTGAATGGCTGCACTCTTGAGTAAGTGTCTCAGTTTAATTATCTTGGGAGCTATGTAACAGATACTGGTGATGTGTGGCATGAGATAAATAGAAGAATAGGGATTGCCGCTGGGGCTTTTAAGAATTTATGGAGAGTGTGGAAAAATAGGCGTGTACAGTCGTTCAAAAAAGTATCCGAACACCATAGAAATTAGTGATCTGGCAACTTCGTGTCACGTGACACGAAGTTGCCAGATCACTAATTTCTAAAAAAATCGTTGCCAGATATTTTTTTCTGAATTCTGTGATCAACCATGGTGTTCGGATACTTTTTTGAGCGACTGTACACCTAAAGTCTAAAATTACACTGTATAAAAGTTTGGTTCTTCTAAGGTTAGTTATGGTAGCGAAACATGGACCCTTTGTAAGCAGGATAACAAGAAACTTGATGCCTTTGATTCTAGATGCTTATGCAGTATCTTGGGCATTAGGTGGTTTCACTTTGTAAGTAATGATGAGGTTAGCAGAAGGAGTCATCAACCTCCTTACATCAGCAACGACATCGAATGAACTGGACTGAAAGAATAAGGAATAAGTGTTATTTAGAAGAATTTGAGTGAGAAGGAATGCGTAGTTTGTTTAAGTCGATAGAGTATAGTAAATAAGAAGTGTTTTCCTTTGGTGTGTTCGCGTATAGATAAATAAGTTAATTAATGTGATCCAGTTAGCGAACTGGTAAGGCAAATAAAGATGTTTAGGACAACTAAAGATGTGTCTGAAGAGGTTTTATGTAAGTCGAACGAGTAGATCTAATCTCAACTTTTCTGTAGGAAGAGTTCATCATTTGTTCCATAGTTGTATTTAGTTCTTTATGAATTGGTAAGGTTAATCTTTATAGATTTTCTTTATAATTATAATTATAATTTAAGGTTAATCTGTATAAATTAACCTTAAATTAGGTAAGACAAAAGTAAACAAAGGTAAGGTCTTTACAAAGGTAAAGATTAACCTAATTCAATCAAGGTTTGTTCATATATATGATTTGGGTTGACGTTAGTTTATATAAATGATTTTATCCATACTTTTGTAATAAATTACATTGTTTTAGAATTAGGATTGTTATATACTATTTATTTGAACTCACGCTCAGTTTTCATCCATTTACTTCGTAACAATATAATAGAAAGATTAATTGATGGATAGCGCACTTGGCTAGTGATCTAAGGGACCTGGGTTCGAGCCCCGGATAAGGCATGGATGTATGTGTTGTATTCCTGCTGAGGCCCTGCCATCCTCTCAGGCATATAAACTGACAGGCTCCTGTTAGACCTCTGTGGCAAGCAGCTGCTTGAGGGGGTATTTATTTATTTTTATTTATTACGTTTCAAAATGCCAAAATATTTCAAGAAGACAAGATACTTCTATTTCCTGCTTGCGATCAGCAGAATAGCAGTTTTTCCACCGATAGTACTATCGATTGTCGTCGATAGCAAAAAAAAACTATCGATCCATCGATAGTTACCATCCGTAGTTCGCCCCACTATTGTATAGTCTGGTTGGGCCTCCGTAGCCTACGGCTGCTTGAGATTCATATACATGTATATAAATTTTCTGTAAGGATCTTCTGCTCTGTGAATGCAGATTTTTGCAAGCCAACAACTTGTTGGGGTAATCAGTCGTTTGCCCCAACAACAGTTGACTTGTTGACTGTTGTTGAGTTGGGTAAATCAGTAGTTTCATCGGTTGCAACGGTTGCAAGTGCCATTGGTTCAGGGGCGGGGGTGGCTCAGTCGGTAGCGCGCCAGGCTCGTAATCTGTAGTTCCCAGGTTCGAGTCCCAGCTGGGTCGGCGTTGAGATTTATCTCCGCAAAATTTCCCCGCCCTGCCCACGGTCAGTAGGGGATACCGATGGGCTTGAAAAGGCCACCGTCCGTCGGATGGGACGTTAAGCCGTGGCTCCGTGTGCGGTAGAGCCACACCCTGTTCACGTTAAAGAACACGCTGGATTGCCTTGACGGGAGGCTACCATCTGTCTCCCAACAGCTGTTCCAGTGGGTCCCCTCCCCCAACCTTCTCTGAGCTTTCGGGGTCCTTGTGGCCTGGCCATTTAGCCCATGGTGTGCAAAAAAGTGCCGCTCAGAGGTAAAACAATCCAATCCAAAGCCATTGGTTCTATGAAAGGCGGTATCGCATCGTGGATTGCTCTGGTGGATGGAAGGTAAAACCCCAAGTGATGACTGTCTCAAGTATAATACTTAAAAAAAGGACACTAATCCACCGCTGCAATTCATTAAGCTAGCTGTAAATTCATTTGAGCGAACCCAATGTCTGTTTGTTTGAAATGAATGCATTTATGATTTCAGTATGGTAATAGGGAGAGAATCATTTGCATAAACGTGAAAAAAAGTGATTCTTTAATTGCTTAACTTTTGTGAAAAATATGTGTGCAAAAATGAAAAAATGATAGTTTTAAAAGAAACATTTTTTAGGAGTTGTGTTGCGTGATAAATTCTTTCAGCCTTTCACTGCATGGGGTAAAATACTAAAAGTACACAACTACTGTGACATTTTTATTGACAGTTAACTTTCTTTTAAAAGGAATTGCAGTAACCTTTTTTTACTTGTATTCCAAACTTATAAATGAACACGGAAATTTAAATTATATTTCAATTTTAACAGGATAGACAGGGTAGAGAAGCATCATTTAAAACTTGGCTCCAGGGCCCCCGAATGCTTCATCGGGCCTTGCCTAGGTTGGGTTGTTTAACCTCTGAGCGGCACTTTTTTGCACACCATGGGCTAAATGGCCAGGTCACATGGACCCCGAAGGCTCAGAGAAGGTTGGGGGAGGGGACCCACTGGAACAGCTGTTGGGAAACAGATGGTAGCCTCCCGTCAAGGCCTCCAGCGTGTTCTTTAACGTGCACAGGGTATGGCTCTCCCTCACACGGGGCCACGGCTTAACGTCAGATCCGACGGACGGCGGCCTTTCCAAGCCCATCGGTGTCCCCTACTGACCGTGGGCAGGGCGGGGAATTTTGCGGAGATAAAGCTGAACGCTGACCCAGCTGGGACTCGAACCTGGGAAGTACAGATTACGAGCCTGGCGCGCTACCGACTGAGCCACTCCTGCCCCTAAATGACACATAACTTGCACAAATTACAACTCAAAACACACAACTAAAAGATCAATTTTAATCAAGAATACAATATACAATCATAAACGTGTTTTCATTCCAAATTAAGTTATTTCTTAGCTAATAGAGGCAAAGAAAATTTAACTTTCATTTCTTTTCTCGATGCTGTTCATATTTTCCAACACTAGGACTCATTTTCGCTCTATTGATAAGCCAGTCATTTCTTCGCTCATTCTCCACAATTTTTCGGCTGCTTTATCGTCTTTGGCTGGTCCTGATGATTCTACTCGACGACAACCGCTGAAATGTTTCATAAAATAAATTTTCAAAAACCGAAAATTTGACAAAGAAACGAAACTGACACGTTTAAAATTTAGCTAAAGAGGAAGAAATTAATTCAGGATCTTTCGAAATTAGGACCAAGATTGCAGGAAAATTCAGTAGTATAAATAATTATAAAAAATATTAATGATATAAATAGTATAAATAATTATACTATTGAAATGAATAAAGTTGTAAATTTGAAAAAAGTGCGTTCTATTTAGGGGTCATCGAAAGGTTTCTTTTGTAGGGGTTGGCGTACAGTCGCTCAAAAAAGTATCCGAACACTATGGTTGATTGCAAAATTCAGAAAAAATATCTGGCATTGATTTTTTTAGAAATTAGTCATCTGGCAACCTTCGTGTCACGTGACACGAAGGTTGCCAGATGACTAATTTCTAAAAAAAAATCGACAGATATTTTTTCTGAATTTTGCAATCAACCATAGTGTTCGGATACTTTTTTGAGCGACTGTACCATCTTTATTTTATAGCGGAGTGGCGATTGATTCAGTCGGTAGCGCATCAGGTTCACAATATGTAGTTCCCAGGTTCGATCCCCACCTGGGCCAGTGTTAAGATTTATCTCCGCAAAACACCCACCCTGCTCTCGTTCAGAAAGGAGGCACCGATGGGCTTGGAAAGGCTGCCCTCTGTCGGATGGAATTAAAGCTGTGAGCCCATGTGCGAGAAAGACACCCGTGCTCGTTAAAGAACACACTGGATGGCCTTTATGTGAGGGTTCCATCTGTCTCTTAACAGCTGTCCAGTGGGTACAGTCGCTCGAAAAAGTATCCGAACACTATGGTTGATTGCAAAATTCAGAAAAAAATATCTGGCATTGATATTTTTAGAAATTTAGTCATCTGGCAACCTTCTGTGTCACGTGACACGAAGATTGCCAGATGACTAATTTCTAAAAAAAAATCGTTGACAGATATTTTTTCTGAATTTTGCAATCAACCATAGTGTTCGGATACTTTTTTGAGCGACTGTACCCTTCCTCAACCTTCCCTGAGCCCTTGGGGTCCTTGTTAATTAGTCATTTAGCCCACTGTGTGCAAGAAATGTCACTAAGAGGAAAATCATTCCAACCAGCTTATAGCGATGACAGCAGTCGTAAAGTAAAATACCTGATTCCAAAGGAAGTGAGCTTATTGTATTTGTGTTATGTATATTAATTTTAATGGAACTGAGTGCACGCCAGGCTCGTAATCTGTAGTTCCCAGGTTCGAGTCCCAGCTGGGTAAGCGTTGAGATTTATCTCCGCAAAATTTCCACGCCCTGCCCACGGCCAGTATGGGACACCGACGGGCTTGGAAAGTCCGTCGTCCATCGGATGGGACGTTAAGCCGTGGCCCCGTGTACGGGAGAGCCATACCCTGTGCACGTTAAAGAACGCGCTGGATGGCCTTGACGGGAGGCTACCATCTGTCTCCCAACAGCTGTTCCAATGGGTCCCCTCCCCCAACCGTCTCTGAGCCTTCGGGGTCCTTGTGACCTGGCCATTTAGCCCATGGTGTGCAAAAAAGTACCGCTTAGAGGGTTGGGTTGTTTTACCTCTGAGCGGCACTTTTTTGCACACCATGGGCTAAATGGCCAGGTCACATGGACCCCGAAGGCTCAGAGAAGGTTGGGGGAGGGGACCCACTGGAACAGCTGTTGGGAGAAAGATGGTAGCGTCCGGTCAAGGCCATCCAGCGTGTTCTTTAACGTGCACACAGTATGGCTCTCCCGCAAACGGAGCCACGGCTTAACGTCCCATCCGACGGACGGCGGCCTTTCCAAGCCCACGGTGTCCCTTACTGACCGTGGGCAGGGCGGGGAGCCGCTCAGAGCTAAAGCAACCTAAACAACAACCCTTTTATGTTTCACGTACCCCCTGGAAATGTGTATGTAACTGGCGTACCTCTTGTATAGAGAGATAAAACTATAGTTATAGTATAACAATAGGAATAAAACATATATATATAACATATATCTAACGACTTTTGAGCTCTCATGGCGTACTCCAAAAAATTTTACTGCGTACCCCACGTTGAGAACCCCTATTTTAGACCAAAATGTAAGAATTTTGAACATTCATAAATTTTATAGTGGCTTTTTAAGGTAACCGGAGTTTACGGTTAATTTTGAAGATCTTTAATTAACTAAGCCGTCCCGTGGCCGAGTGGTTAGCACGCTTGGCTACTGATCTACGGGACCTGGGTTCGAGCCCTGGGTAAGGCATGGATGTGTGTGCTGTTTTTCTGCTGAGGTCCTGACATCCTCTCAGACCTTCTACTCTGGCATATAAACTGACAGGCTCCTGTCAGACCTCTGTGGCAAGCAGCTGCTTGAGGGGGTATTTATTTTAGCCGTCCAGTGGCCCAGTGGTTAGCACGTTTGGCTACTGATCTACGGGACCTGGGTTCGAGCCCTGGGTAAGGCATGGATGTGTGTGCTGTTTTTCTGCTGAGGTCCTGCCATCCTCTCAGACCTTCTACTCTGGCATATAAACTGACAGGCTCCTGTCAGACCTCTGTGGCAAGCAGCTGCTTGAGGGGGTATTTATTTTAGCCGTCCAGTGGCCCAGTGGTTAGCACGCTTGTCTACTGATCTACGGGACCTGGGTTCGAGCCCTGGGTAAGGCATGGATGTGTGTGCTGTTTTTCTGCTGAGGTCCTGCCATCCTCTCAGACCTTCTACTCTGGCATATAAACTGACAGACTCCTGTCAGACCTCTGTGGCAAGCAGCTGCTTGAGGGGGTATTTATTTATTTTTGATTAATTAACTAACTTCACGAGAAGTGAAAATCAAATATTTACCTGTAATAGTAACCTGATTCTTCACTAAGCCCTTCTTCGACAGCACAGTAAATAGTTGTTTGTGCTCCTTGTTTGGCAGTATTAAAGAAAACTTTACTCAACATAGAAAACATTGCTCCAGTTATAAAAGTGAGAGACGAGCTCACGTGACGACCAATCTGTGTTTGAACCGTTCCAGGATGAAGACCATATACTGTTATTCCAGTTCCTATTGGATAGAATTAAATGATGATGTAACAAAATTGCAGAATATTAAGACACAAACCGTATGCATTGTGTAGGGATATTTTTACTGTCTTAATAAAATATGAAATATTTCTTACCTATTACTAATAAAAGCTTTCACCTTTTTAATTTTTTTTATTTCTTCAAATTTTATCGTCATATTAAATGGTAAAAAAAAATTCACTAATAGTAAAAGTTTTATTTTTTTTTATTATAATTTTATTCCAAATAGTTATTTTTTGTATTGGGAGACTTTTTAAAGCCACTGCAAGGGGAAAAAAAGTACATTTTAAAGAAATAATGCAAAAGAATATGAAATTAAAGAATATTAAATATACAGTCGCTCAAAAAAGTATCCGAACGCTATGGTTGATTACAGAATTGAGAAAAAATATCTCTCAACGATTTTTTAAGAAATTAGTGATCTGGCAACCTTCGTGTCACGTGACACGAAGGTTGCCAGATCACTAATTTCTTAAAAAATCGTTGCCAGATATTTTTTCTCAATTCTGTAATCAACCATAGTGTTCGAAGATTTTTTTCAGCGACTGTAGATGGTCATATTATTTTGATACTAGATCGTGTGGGCTCACTCACGGAAATATTGAGCGTGTGCAGTTACCGTTCACAGCAAACTGGAGCGTGTGCAGTAACTGCACACACTCCAATTTGCTGTGAACGGTAACTGGAGCGTGTACAGTTGTTGTACACGCTCCAGATATTTTTCTTGAATTCTGTAGTCACGTGACACGAAGGTTGCCAGATCACTAATTTCTAAAAAAATCGTTGCCAGATATTTTTTCTGAATTCTGTAATCAACCATAGCGTTCGGATTTTTTTTTTTAAGCGATTGTATGGTAGAAATTCTTTGATAAAATGGTAACTTGAAGAATGCATATCGCATCTAGCGAATACGAAACGTTCATTTCCAAAGGGTATGAAGTTTGATATTTTTTGCATTTTTACTCACTAACGGTGGAAATTGGAACTAATAAATGATTTCGAAAAATGTAAATCATAATATTATATTAATGCATCTAACCAAAAATAATGTTTTATCTCTAAAAACATAAAAGTTCACTATCTATAGACGGACAATCAGACGACAATACGAAAACAATATCTTGCTTTTAAGAACGAGGTAATGACCTATTTATTAAAAAAAGGAGTAAAAATTCGTTTTAATGACTCTATGCTATAGTTGAAAACAGTAAAGTTTCATAGGATTAAATAATATTAGAAATTATAATACTACTAATGAAATTAAAATAGTATCTGAATGTAATTTCGATTCAGCAGTAACTTTCAGAAGCGTGTTCATTCTAAAATATTATACTTTTCGGGGCCCGACATTTAGACATTACATGAAAAACTCTTGAAATAAGAAATCATGCCAGAGTAGTGAATAATTTCGCTGAAGTGTATGCTAACTTTATAAGCTGCTGCCATATTATTAGGGGCGGGGGTGGCTCAGTCGGTAGCGCGCCAGGCTCGTAATCTGTAGTTCCCGGGTTCGAGTCCCAGCTGAGAAAGCGTTGAGATTTATCTCCGCAAAACTCTTCGCACGGCCAGTAGGAGACACCGATGGGCTTGGAAAGGCCGCCGTCCGTCGCATGGAACGTTAAGCCGTTGGCCCCGTGTGCGGGAGAGCCATAGAGAGCGTGTTCTTTAACGTGCACAGGGGTGCACGTTAAAGAACACGCTGGATGGCCTTGACGGGAGGCTACCATCTGTCTCCCAACAGCTGTTCCAGTTTGTCCCCTCCCCCAACCTTCTCTGAGCCTTCGGGGTCCATGTGACCTGGCCATTTAGCCCATGGTGTGCAAAAAAGTGCCGCTCAGAGGTAAAACAACCCAATCCAGCCATATTATTAACATATATCTGCATGCTTCAGGTCTTCAGAGATATTTGGAGTCTACAACATACTATAGTTATCGGTTGGTCTTTTCTTTATCTATATAGAGAAAAATATCCTATAAAAAAAGTCATAAATAAGCGCCTAAGTGGTATCAGCGAAGGCAAGGAATCCGTTGTCCACAATTCCTCATGATAAAATCACTGAAGTCGGGAATCTAAAGTTAGCCATGTTATCGACGGCAAGGAATCCGTTGTCCGCATAATTTAAAACAATTCCTCATGATAAAGTCACTGAAGTAGGGAATCTAAAGTTAACCATGTTATCGACGGCAAGGAATCCGTTGTCCGCATAATTTAAAACAATTCCTCATGATAAAGTCACTGAAGTAGGGAATCTAAAGGTAGCCATGTTATCGACGGCAAGGAATCCGTTGTCCGCATAATTTAAAACAATTCCTCATGATAAAGTCACTGAAGTAGGGAATCTAAAGTTAGCCATGTTATCGACGGCAAGGAATCCGTTGTCCGCATAATTTAAAATAATTCCTCATGATAAAGTCACTGAAGTAGGGAATCTAAAGTTAGTCATGTTATCGACGGCAAGGAATCCGTTGTCCGCATAATTTAAAATTATTCCTCATGATAAAGTCACTGAAGTAGGGAATCTAAAGTTAGCCATGTTATCGAAGGCAAGGAATCCGTTGTCCGCATAATTTAAAACAATTCCTCATGATAAAGTCACTGAAGTAGGGAATCTAAAGTTAGCCATGTTATCGACGGCAAGGAATCCGTTGTCCGCATAATTTAAAATAATTCCTCGTGATAAAGTCACTGAAGTAGGGAATCTAAAGTTAGCCATGTTATCGACGGCAAGGAATCCGTTGTCCGCATAATTTACAACAATTCCTCATGATAAAGTCACTGAAGTAGGGAATCTAAAGTTAGCCATGTTATCGACGGCAAGGAATCCGTTGTCCTCATAATTTAAAACAATTCCTCATGATAAAGTCACTGAAGTAGGGAATATATTATCTTTTCAGGAGTATTTTACCTAAAGTTAGCCATGTTATCGAAGGCAATCCTAGAAAAGCAACATTTGAAAAATAAATTAACGAACCTAGATAGAAAGGATATAGTCAATATATTATTTAGCACTGACTTTATTTATTTTGTGAGCATTTTAAATGTTGCGGAAATCAGATTCCTTGCTTACAGTGATATATCTCTTCACGATTATTTCTGTTTTCTTTAGATTGTTTTTCATGAACAGGTAGGAAAAGTGACAAACTAATAACTGAAGTATGGGGTGGACTACAGGTATCAGGTTATACTGATTTTTTTAAAAAAGGATTTACGGAATTTCTAAAACAGACTTGGGTTTGATAGTTTTTACATAGATTATTTTTCAATATAAAAATATAAAGATACACATGCTATGATATCGTAAGCATGATATTTTGAAGTTATCAACTGATAACTGAAGTATGGGGTGGACTACAGTATCAGGTTATACTGATTTTTTTTAAAAAGGATTTAGGGAATTTCTAAAACAGACTTTGGTTTGATAGTTTTTACATAGATTATTTTTCAATATAAAAATATAAAGATACACATGCTATGATATCGTAAGCATGATATTTTGAAGTTATCAACTGATAACTGAAATATGGGGTGGACTACAGGTATCAGGTTATACTGATTTTTTTTAAAAAGGATTTAGGGAATTTCTAAAACAGACTTGGGTTTGATAGTTTTTACATAGATTATTTTTCAATATAAAAATATAAAGATACACATGCTATGATATCGTAAGCATGATATTTTGAAGTTATCAACTGATAACTGAAATATGGGGTGGACTACAGGTATCAGGTTATACTGATTTTTTTTAAAAAGGATTTAGGGAATTTCTAAAACAGACTTGGGTTTGATAGTTTTTACATAGATTATTTTTCAATATAAAAATATAAAGATACACATGCTATGATATCGTAAGCATGATATTTTGAAGTTATCAACTGATAACTGAAATATGGGGTGGACTACAGGTATCAGGTTATACTGATTTTTTTTAAAAAGGATTTAGGGAATTTCTAAAACAGACTTGGGTTTGATAGTTTTTACATAGATTATTTTTCAATATAAAAATATAAAGATACACATGCTATGATATCGTAAGCATGATATTTTGAAGTTATCAACTGATAACTGAAATATGGGGTGGACTACAGGTATCAGGTTATACTGATTTTTTTTAAAAAGGATTTAGGGAATTTCTAAAACAGACTTGGGTTTGATAGTTTTTACATAGATTATTTTTCAATATAAAAATATAAAGATACACATGCTATGATATCGTAAGCATGATATTTTGAAGTTATCAACTGATAACTGAAATATGGGGTGGACTACAGGTATCAGGTTATACTGATTTTTTTTAAAAAGGATTTAGGGAATTTCTAAAACAGACTTGGGTTTGATAGTTTTTACATAGATTATTTTTCAATATAAAAATATAAAGATACACATGCTATGATATCGTAAGCATGATATTTTGAAGTTATCAACTGATAACTGAAATATGGGGTGGACTACAGGTATCAGGTTATACTGATTTTTTTTAAAAAGGATTTAGGGAATTTCTAAAACAGACTTGGGTTTGATAGTTTTTACATAGATTATTTTTCAATATAAAAATATAAAGATACACATGCTATGATATCGTAAGCATGATATTTTGAAGTTATCAACTGATAACTGAAATATGGGGTGGACTACAGGTATCAGGTTATACTGATTTTTTTTAAAAAGGATTTAGGGAATTTCTAAAACAGACTTGGGTTTGATAGTTTTTACATAGATTATTTTTCAATATAAAAATATAAAGGTACACATGCTATGATATCGTAAGCATGATATTTTGAAGTTATCAACTGATAACTGAAGTATGGGGTGGACTACAGGTATCAGGTTATACTGATTTTTTTTAAAAAGGATTTAGGGAATTTCTAAAACAGACTTGGGTTTGATAGTTTTTACATAGATTATTTTTCAATATAAAAATATAAAGGTACACATGCTATGATATCGTAAGCATGATATTTTGAAGTTATCAACTGATAACTGAAGTATGGGGTGGACTACAGGTATCAGGTTATACAGATTTTTTTTTAAAAAGGATTTAGGGAATTTCTAAAACAGACTTGGGTTTGATAGTTTTTACATAGATTATTTTTCAATATAAAAATATAAAGATACACATGCTATGATATCGTAAGCATGATATTTTGAAGTTATCAACTGATAACTGAAATATGGGGTGGACTACAGGTATCAGGTTATACTGATTTTTTTTAAAAAGGATTTAGGGAATTTCTAAAACAGACTTGGGTTTGATAGTTTTTACATAGATTATTTTTCAATATAAAAATATAAAGATACACATGCTATGATATCGTAAGCATGATATTTTGAAGTTATCAACTGATAACTGAAATATGGGGTGGACTACAGGTATCTCGATAGATTCACGCCGTAATGTATTTTTTTTTTTAAATGATTTAGGGAATTTCTAAAATAAACCTTGGGTTTGATGGTTTTTACATAGATAATCTCTTAACATAAAAATATAAAGGTACACATTCTATAATATTGTAAACATGATATTTTGAAGTTATCCACTGATAACTGAAGTATGGAGTGGACTAGATTTATCTCGAGAGATACGCTATAGTGTTTTATTTTTTAAGTGATTTAGGAAATCTCTAAAACTGACTTTGGGTTTGATAGTTTTTACGTATATTATTTTTTAATATAAAAACATAAAGATGCACATTCTATAATATTATAAACATGATATTTTGAAGTTATCAACTGATAACTGTAGTATGGGATGGGTTAGAAGTATCTCTGTCCTTTAATGCCAACATTTTTTCGAACTTCGGTTTACAAATTCAGAAAGGACCAATTACTGTAAACCTTTGTATATTAACGAATTTTCAGGAGAGTAAAATGTAAATATATAAATTAAATCCAATCTTCAAATATACTGCTGACAAAAAGTTATGCCTAATTCGCAAACAGCTGAAATTATAACATTTTGTGTGTCAATGAAATAGAATAAACGAAAGGTTGTCCTCCTAAAAAACACCTGGAAGGACAAAATTTGCATACGTGAGGTGAAAAGCAAATTAACATATACTATAAAAGGTGTGTCTGTAACTCTACGCCTCTAATTTCCTCATGAACAAGTGTTGTATTCATATCAGTAGAGCGTTATGTAACAAGAGTATGGCACAGAGACATCATATGGATGCTATTACATGTGGTTGAGTGGTCGATATGCTAAAAGTCTGGCCAATCCGAAACCGATGTGGTTAGGACTATAAATGGACCCACAATCAGTGCTTTCAAGACTTTGGAGACAATCCAACAGATGGGATTCATTAGCCAGTGGCGAAGCGTCCATGGAAGCAAGGGAAGCAATGGTCAGGTGGGACGTTAGGTGGGGGCTCTGTGTGCTGGACAGCCATACCTTCTACTCATTAAAGAATACACTGGATGGTCTTAACTGGAGGCTACCATCTGTCTCCCAAGAGATGTTGCAGTTGGTCCCCCTTCCCCACCCTTCTCTGAGCCCTCGGGGTCCTTGTGACCTGGACATTTAGCCCATTATGCGCCAAAAAGTGTCGCTCAGAGGTAAAACAACCCACTCAACAATTTGGAAACACTAAGTACTGGAACGCAGTTCCGTTTCAATGATTCGAAATTATCTAGTAGCGGAACAGTGTTCCGTTTCAGTGATTCTGAAACATTGCGTAGCGGAACGGCGTTACGGTTCAATGATTCAGAAGCAGAGAGTAGCGGAACTGTGTTAGATTTAGTTGCAGTAGTCTTTTGTCAATTGCTTCCGCTACTAGCCTAGGGGCGGGGGTGGCTCAGTCGGTAGCGCGCCTAGCTCGTAATCTGTAGTTCCCAGGTTCTAGTCCCAGCTGGGTCAGCGTTGAGATTTATCTCCGCAAAATTCCCCGCCCTGCCCACGGTCAGTAGGGGACACCGATGGACTTGGAAAGACCGCCGTCCGTCCGATGGAACTTTAAGCCGTGGCCCCTGTGCGGGAGAGTCATACCCTGTGCACGTTAAAGAACACGCTGGATGGCCTTGACGGGAGGTTACCATCTGTCTCCCAACAGCTGTTCCAGTGGGTCCCCTCCCCGAACTTTCTCTGAGCCTTCGGAGTCCATGTGACCTGGCCATTTAGCCCATGGTGTACAAAAAAAGTGCCGCTCAGAGGTAAAACAACCCAACCCAAATCCTGATAACATGTCAGGTGCTCAGGACCACTGAGCACCTGACATCGCCGATCAAGATCTCCTCTAATTGATGATATTGTTACGAGAGATGAACGTGCTGCAGTGAGTTTATGATAAAAGTGACATGAACGCTCGTGTATGATTCTGCGAGAGATTTATTTTCGCCAACGAATTGGAACATAGAACCGATCTGAAAAAAATAGAAAAAAAGAATTGCAATGTTGGAGTTGCGGATATGTGAAAGAGGACGCAGTTAGTCTCAGCATATACACGATAAGTGTTTGAAAAGAAGAAATATTTTTTATATGGTGAGTGCGCTGGATGTTGAATAGTTCTATTAGTGTAAAACTTAATGAGTTAACACAGATAATTAGAAAGGTTAGCGTCTGAAGGGAGGGATAAAAAGAAGGACATTGACTATTCAAATTAAGAGGTAAACGTTGATCAATTGAGTAGACAGAGCTAGTTTTTACTCTTCTGTAGGAAAAGATTATTACTTTATATACGATAGTATTTAGTTTGTTTATAAGCAATTTCATCCATGCTTTTGTGATAAATTGCATTGTTTTGTAATTTGTATTGTAAAATATACTTACTTATACCCACGCTCAGTGCTCATCATTTTAAATTTGTAACAGTATAATAAGCTGCCATCCTCTCAGACCTTCTACTATGGCATATAAACTGACAGGCTCCTGTCAGACCTCTGTGGCAAGCAGCTGCTTGAGGGGGTATTTATTTTAGCCGCCCAGTGGATATCACGCTTGGCTACCGATATAAGGGGCCTGGGTTCGAGCCCCAGGTAAGGCATGGCTGTTTGTATCGTTTCTCTGCTGAGGTCCTGCCATCCTCTCAGACCTTCTACTATGGCATATAAACTGACAGGCTCCTGTCAGACCTCTGTGTCAAGCAGCTGCTTGAGGGGGTATTTATTTTAGCCGACCAGTGGATATCACGCTTGGCTACCGATCTAAGGGGTCTGGGTTCGAGCCCCGGGTAAGGCATGGCTGTTTGTATCGTATTTCTGCTGAGGTCCTGCCATCCTCTCAGACCTTCTACTATGGCATATAAGCTGACAGGCTCCTGTCAGACCTCTGTGGCAAGCAACTGCTTGAGGGGATATTTATTTTAGCCGCCCAGTGGATATCACGCTTGACTACCGATCTAAGGGGCCTGGGTTCGAGCCCCAGGTAAGGCATGGCTGTTTGTATCGTTTTTCTGCTGAGGTCGTGCCATCCTCTCAGACTTTCTACAATGGCATATAAACTGACAGGCTCCTGTCAGACCTCTGTGGCAAGCAACTGCTTGAGGGGGTATTTATTTTAGCCGCCCAGTGGATATCACGCTTGGCTACCGATCTAAGAGGCCTTGGTTCGAGCCCCGGGTAAGGCATGGCTCTTTGTATTGTTTTTCTGCTGAGGTCCTGCCATCCTCTCAGACCTTCTACTATGGCATATAAACTGACAGGCTCCTGTCAGACCTCTGTGGCAAGCAGCTGCTTGAGGGGGTATTTATTTTAGCCGCCCAGTGGATATCACGCTTGGCTACCAATCTAAGGGACCTGGGTTCGAGCCCCGGGTAAGGCATGGCTGTTTGTATCGTTTTTCTGCTGAGGTCCTGCCATCCTCTCAGACTTTCTACAATGGCATATAAACTGACAGGCTCCTGTCAGACCTCTGTGGCAAGCAGCTGCTTGAGGGGGTATTTATTTTAGCCGCCCAGTGGATATCACGCTTGGCTACCGATCTAAGGGGTCTGGGTTCGAGCCCCGGGTAAGGCATGGCTGTTTGTATCGTTTTTCTGCTGAGGTCGTGCCATCCTCTCAGACCTTCTACTATGGCATATAAACTGACAGGCTCCTGTCAGACCTCTGTGGCAAGCAGCTGCTTGAGGGGGTATTTATTTTAGCCGCCCAGTGGATATCACGCTTGGCTACCGATCTAAGGGGCCTGGGTTCGAGCCCCGGGTAAGGCATGGCTGTTTGTATCGTTTTTCTGCTGAGGTCCTGCCATCCTCTCAGACCTTCTACTATGGCATATAAACTGACAGGCTCCTGTCAGACCTCTGTGGCAAGCAGCTGCTTGAGGTTTTTTTTTTTTATAATAAGTAAATCCCCCGTGGGTGGGTCCCTAGAGGCTAACATAAAACACAAGCTAAAAAATAGCATATATCATAGCTTTCCTCAGAGAAAGCCATCGTTTTAGGCCTCTTGTACTTATTAAGAACATTATGATCATAATTAAGCAAGGAAAAATAATCTCATTAGGATTATTTTTAACAGCCTGAGAAAACCTTTTTGAGATGCATTTAATATGAGTATATATGCGGTCGATGCCAAGTCTTTATGAAGTTGTCTGTTAGTAACAAACCAAGGGGAATCGACCGCAGATCTCAATATTTTGTTTTACAAGATCTGAATCTTGCGTATATTCGTGAAGGTGGTGTTCGCTCATATAGGGGAAGCAGTAGTTATTATGGGGAGAATGACCATGTTGTACAGTCGCTCAAAAAAGTATCCGAACACTATGGTTGATTACAGAATACAGAAAAAATATCTGGCAACGTTTTTTTTTTTAGAAATTAGTGATCCGGCACCCTTCGTGTCACGTGACACGAAGGTTGCCGGATCACTAATTTCTAAAAAAAAAAACGTTGCCAGATATTTTTTCTGAATTCTGTAATCAACCATAGAGTTCGGATTTTTTTAAATATATATAATGCGTATGAATATATAATGCAATGAATATGGAGCGTGTGCAGTTACCGTTCACAGCAAACTGGAGCGGTTGCGGTTAATGTTCACAGCACACTGGATCGTGTGAGCTCACAAAAACTTGGATCGTGTGGGCCCACTCACAGAAATATTGAGCGTGTGCAGTTACCGTTCACAGCAAACTGGAGCGGTTGCGGTTAATGTTCACAGCACATTGGATCGTGTGAGCTCACAAAGACCTAGATCGTGTGGGCCCACTCACAGAAATATTGAGCGTGTGCAGTTACCGTTCACAGCAAATTGGAGCCGTTGCGGTTAATGTTCACAGCATATTGGATCGTGTGAGCTCACAAAAACCTGGATCATGTGGGCCCACTCATAGAAACATTGAGCGTGTGCAGTTACCGTTCACAGCAAATTGGAGCGGTTGCGGTTAATGTTCACAGCACATTGGATCGTGTGAGATCACAAAAACCTGGATCATGTGGGCCCACTCATAGAAATATTGAGCGTGTGCAGTTACCGTTCACAGCAAACTGGAGCGTGTGCAGTAACTGCACATGCTCCAGTTTGCTGTGAACGGTAACTGGAGCGTGTACAATTGCTGTACACGTTCCAGATAATTTTTCTGAATTCTGTAATCAATCATAGTGTTCCGATACTTTTTTGAGCGACTGTACAATAATAATTTATGGTCAATCATCAAGACAGCATTTCTCCGAAGGAGAAAAAATTAAACTCTGATAGAAAAAGCATACATACCTTTCAGTCGCCTTGCAAGCTCACGGGTAAACAGCAGATTAGAAAGCTTACTCTGACAATAAGCTTTGATGGGACCATATCTTCTGTCGAGATTTATGTCGTCAAAATGCATTTCACCAACTGAAAATAAATATTGAAGTTTTAATAACGACTTCAAAGTCAAATAATAAGACAAGTGTTCAATGCACAGAGATTCTATGCCATTTCCACTCATTAAGTTTTAGCAAATTTAATCATCAGTTTGTTCTTCAGAAGAAAAATGTTTCAGACAACTCAGTTATGGACATTTTTTGGGTTGGGTTGTTTTACCTCTGAGCGGCACTTTTTTGCACACCATGGGCTAAATGGCCAGGTCACATGGACACCGAAGGCTCAGAGAAGGTTGGGGGAGGGGACTCACTGGAACAGCTGTTGGGAGACAGATGGTAGCCTCCCGTCAAGCCCATCCAGCGTGTTCTTTAACATGCACAGGGTATGGCTCTCCCACACACGGGGCCACGGCTTAACGTCCCATCCGAAGGACGGAGGCCTTTCCAAGTCCATCGGTGTCCCCTATTGACCGTGGGTAGAGCGGGGAGTTTTGCGGAGATAAGTCTCAACGCTGACCCAGCTGGGACTCGAACCTGGGAATTGCAGATTACGAGCATGGCGCGCTACCGACGGAGCCACCCCCGCCCCGCTTCGTTTTAAGAAAAAGCGAGCTAATGTTTATGCTTCGTCGTCTCTCTGTCCATCAGCAGATATTAAACTTTTTTTGTTTTGAACGATAATTAAACATTCTCTTTGATGAATTTTTATTTTTCGCATTTTCGGAATCTTCTAACAATTTTAATTGCGCCTTCTATAGTGGAAAAAGTTTGCAAATGCTAAAATTTTAACCAATATTGAGAATGATCTATTTAATGCTCAAAATCTGAAATTTTGGTAATATACCATAAATAGGGAAGAGATTTACAATAGCACCAATGTTTTTTTTCTCCCTGCCGAGTGGTTAGTGCGCTTGGCTACTGATCTAAGGGACCTGGGTTCGAGCCCCGGTAAGGCATGGCAGTCTGTGTCGTTTTTCTGCTGAGGGCCTGCCATCCTCTCAGACCTTCTACTGTGGCATATAAACTGACAGGCTCCTGTCAGACCTCTGTGGAAAGCAGCTGTTTGAGGGGGCATTTATTAAAGCCGTCCCGTGGCCGAGTGGTTAGCGCGCTTGGCTACTGATCTACGGGACCTGGGTTCGAGCCCCGGGTAAGGCATGGCTGTCTGTGTCGTATTTCTGCTGAGGTCCTGCCATCCTCTCAGACCTTCTACTGTGGCATATAAACTGACAGGCTCCTGTCAGACCTCTGTGGCAAGCAGCTGCTTGAGGGGGTATTTATTTTTTTCTCCCTCAACCCCAGCAGTTGAAGGATTCCCATGCACCGTGTGGGTTAAGAAAGCTTTGTTTAAGAAATAAATGAAAAATTATTTTGTGTTGTATGTATAATAATAAAATATTATTATTTACATTTCTTTATGAACGGTTAGTTCGAATTATCACTATTAGAGGGTGCTAAAGGCAGAAAATAAAATCTTCGTTCGCTTTGAAAATAAAACATCTCATATTTGCCGGAGGCTATACGATATTCTTACGTTTTTTTCTTGATTCGGAACTGGCAAGTAGCCTTGATTAAAAATGGAGCCGCAATTTAATGTTCGTAAGCGCACTATTCTCCATGGCCATTTGCCAAATATAAAACTCCAACTCATTAACATAACCATTCACGTTCTGGAGGCTTTGGGTTGTTTTACCTCTGAGCGGCACTTTTTTGAACACCATGGGCTAAATGGCCAGGTCACATGGACCCCGAAGGCTCAGAGAAGGTTGGGGGAGAAGTACACACTGGAACAGCTATTGGGAGACAGATGGTAGCCTCCCGTCAAGGCCATCCAGCGTGTTCTTTAACGTTGGATTGTTATATCTCTGAGCGGCACTTTTTTGCACACCATGGGCTAAATGGCCAGGTCACAAGGATCCCGAAGGCTCAGAGAAGGTTGGGGGAGGGGACCCACTGGAACAGCTATTGGGAGACAGATGGTAGCCTCCCGTCAAGGTCATCCAGCGTGTTCTTTAACTTGCACAGGGTATGTCTCTCCCGCACACGGGGCCACGGCTTAACGTCCCATCCGACGGACGGCGGCCTTTCCAAGGCCATCAGTGTCCCCTACTGACCGTGGGCAAGACGGGGAGTTTTGCGGAGATAAATCTCAACGCTGACCCAGCTGGGACTCGAACCTGGGAATTACAGATTACGAGCCTGGCGCGCTAACGACTGAGCCACCCCCGCCCCGTTCTGGAGGCTGCACACTAACTAAATTAAGAGTAACTTTTTTCGAGTTTGGTTACACCAAACATGTGCTTGCAATTTAAATCAAGAGATCGATTGTTAATTCCCGATAACAATCACGAACGGGGAAAAATTATTTCCCGATAATTTTCCCCCCGTTCTTATGAGAAATTTAAGCGGGAATTCCGTAATTACTTCGCATGTAAAACCTTGAACAACGATTAATAAAAGTAATGTCAACCAAGACCGGATTTCCTTTGGAGGAATGGTGCAACTGCTCCAGACTGCTAGGCGCGTGAGACATAATTATCAACGTCCCTTTTTGTGCTTAAGACCATCTGGGTACTTGGTTGGGCTTTTTTTTACCTCTGAGCGGCCTCAGCCAACGTCCATTTCATAGACTGGCCTTGACCGTGCGTTATTTTCAAGGTCGGCATTTAGAGCTATCTGGAATGAAAAATGGCAGTGCAGTGTTTTCAGCAACGACGCTATGAGCCATAGGGCTCTAAATGCTGGAAGAAAAAAGTGTTTTTTTTTTATATATTTCTGTTGTTAATGAATGTTGAATTGTATTAAATGTGTTAATTTTATTCTTAGAATAAAAAGATGAAACTATTTAAATATATATCTTTTATAACAGATCGGTTCTTTTCTTCCCTCCGCATCGTGTGTGTGAGCTTTCAACCTCTGGATACTTTTCGCTAACTAATGATGTCAGAAGGTCATTATTAGGTTGCTTAATCACTGTTGTCCGTCGCGTGGCCGAGTGATTAGCACGCTTGGCAGGGACCTGTTGATCTAACGGGTTGGGTTGAGTTGTTTTACCTCTGAGCGGCACTTTTTTGCACACCATGGGCACACATGGACCCCGAAGGTTCAGAGAAGGTTGAGGGAGGGGACCCACTGGAACAGCTGTTGGGAGACAGATGGTAGCCTCCCGTCAAGGCCATCCAGAGTGTTCTTTAACGTGCACAGGGTATGTCTCTCCCGCACACGGGGCCACGGCTTAACGTCCCATCCGACGGACGGCTGCCTTTCCAAGCCCATCGGTGTCCCCTACTGACCGTGGGCAGGGCGGGGAATTTTGTGGAGATAAATCTTAACGCTGACCCAGCTTGGATCTAACGGGACCTGGGTTCGAGCCCCGGATAAGGCATGGTATGTGTACTGTTTTTCTGCTGAGGTCCTGCCATCCTCTCAGACCTTCTACTATGGCATATAAACTGACAGGCTCCTGTCAGACCTCTGTGGCAAGCAACTGCTTGAGGGGGTATTTTTTTTTAAATCACTGTACTTTACTCATATTTATATCTACGATTCTATTTGAAGTAGAAGCAATACAGCGCACAGTCATATATTACAAGGAGGAGCGACTGCCGCCCGGCAAGTCACTAACAGCCCATAGGTTCCCAATCCAAATCCTTCAGGTGTTTCCAACACCTATGCTACAGCGAAAAACGGCTGATGCAAAACATGGCGAAGTCTTCAAAACCGTGTCGAAAGCGTAACTGTCTTTTTTCGAAATTCATTTCATCTGTTGAAAATACCACCAGTGCGATCACGTGATGTTTTGCAGGAGAGGGGGGGGAGGTAAAGTTCACTCGATTCAGTCAGGTACACTCGCTCAAAAAAGTATCCGAACACTATGGTTGATTACAGAATTCAGAAAAAATATTTGGCAACGATTTTTTTTAGAAATTAGTGATCTGGCAATCTTCGTGTCACGTGATTACAGAATTCAGGAAAAATATCTGGAGCGTGTACAGCAACTGTACACGCTCCAGTTACCGTTCACAGCAAACTGGAGCGTGTGCAGTTACTGCACACGCTCCAGTTTGCTGTGAACGGTAACTGCACACGCTCAATATTTCCGTGAGTGAGCCCACACGATCCAGGTCTTTGTGAGCTCACACGATCCAGTGTGCTGTGAACATTAACCGCAACCGCTCCAGTTTGCTGTGAACGGTAACTGCACACGCTCCATATTCATTGCATTATACATATTTTCATACGCATTATATATATTAAAAAATATCCGAACACTACGGTTGATTACAGAATTCAGAAAAAATATCTGGTAACGTGATCTGGCAAGCTTCGTGTCACGTGACACGAAGCTAACTTCTAAAAAAAATCGTTGCCGGATATTTTTTCTGAATACTGTAATCAGGCGTAGTGTTCGGATACTTTTTTGAGCGACTGTACGCCACGTTTCAAGGTAGTAAGTGACCTTCCTAGAATGCAACTCCGAGCGCGGGACTTGATTAAGCACATATGTTATTTTTCACCCAGCCCGAAATTGCTTTGTTGCTAAGCAAGACTCCGCAGAAAAATGACGTATAATAGATCAGACTCTTTCTTCCCATCCTTTCACTCTCTTAAGTCCTAGAGCATGGCGCCCCCTTGCTCCTAGCCAATCGAGTCTCTGCATTTATCCTCTGTCTCAGTCTTCTTTAGCAGTGTCTCGCAAACTTTTTTACTCTGCGGCACACTGAATCTAATTTTTTTCCGCGGCACACTGAATCTAATTTTTTTCCGCGGCACACTGAATCTAATTTTTTTACGCTGCACACTGAATCTAATTTTTTTCCGCGGCACACTGACTTTAATTTTTTTTCCCGCGGCACACTGATTCTAATTTTTTTCCGCTGCACACTGAATCTAATTTTTTTCCCGCGGCACACCTAAAAAAGAATAAAAGCAAACTCTATATAATCGTCATTATATTTGCGCTTTGTTGAAGTCATCAGCCTGGTTTTACTTGATTTGCTCTCGTTCTTTAATTCATAACTCGGTGTTTGTTTTAAATATTTGTCCATTCTATGGCTTGAAATAATCAAAAATTAATACCAAAATTTGGAAAAAGCTTGATAAATACTTACAAGATCCCAGTTGATAAAATCTGAAAGATTTTTATTAAAGCACGTCGATAACACAAGTCAAGTCAAAATGAAATCTTTGGAATATCTAGTGTCAATTTGAAAATCTCTCGCGACACACTACTGTGCCGCGGCACACAGTTTGCGAGACACTGCTCTATAGCAATGTTTAAAATAATTAAAAATATCCCCTCAGGGTGCTGTTTTCCACAGAGGTCTAACAGGAGCCTGTCAGTTTATATTCCTCAGTAGAACATCTGTCAGGACGGCAGGACTTCAGCAGAAAGACACACAAACATCCATGCCTTACCCGGGACTCGAACCCAGGTATCTTTGACCAGTAGGCAAGCGCGCTAACCAGTCGGCCATGGGACGGCTAATAGGGGGGGGGGGTGAAAGTAGACTGCATCTTGGTCGCCATTTTACCTCGTGCCGGCCTTGCATGTATTAGTCTGTTTAATGGAGTTCCTAATTCATTGCATTGGTTATTAAACGATATGGCCACCTACTCTGTATATAGCAATATCAACATTCGGATTTAACGGACTTTTAGCATCAACGGATATGCCTTTTCCCGGTTAGTGTGTTAAATCGCAGGTTCACTGTAACATTGAGATTTTTTTTTTCATTTAAACTTGAAATAATAATAATTAATGTAGCTAACATTTGAAATCCAGATTAAAGCGATTACACAATGGGCAGCAAATATAAATAACGCAATTAATATTTATAAATTATTATAAATATTATAATTGAAATTTATTATTATAATAATATTTTCATTTATTAAGATATTATTATAACTAATGCAGGTAACATTTGAAATCCAGATTAAAGCGATTACACAATGGGCAGCAAATATAAATAACGCAATTAATATTAATAAATTATTATAAATATTATAATTTAAATTTATTATTATAATAATGTTTTTATTTATTAAGATATTATTATAACTAATGCAGGTAACATTTGAAATCCAGATTAAAGCGATTACACAATGGGCAGCAAATATAAATAACGCAATTAATATTAATAAATTATTATAAATATTATAATTTAAATTTATTATTATAATAATGTTTTTATTTATTAAGATATTATTATAACTAATGCAGGTAACATTTGAAATCCAGATTAAAGCGATTACACAATGGGCAACAAATATAAATAACGCAATTAATATTTATAAATTATTATCAATATTATAATTTAAATTTATTATTATAATAAGTTTTATTTAATATATTACTATAATTAATGCAGCTAACGTTTGAAATCCAGATTAAAGCGATTACACAATGGGCAACAAATATAAATAACGCAATTAATATTTATAAATTATTATCAATATTATAATTTAAATTTATTATTATAATAAGTTTTATTTAATATATTACTATAATTAATGCAGCTAACATTTGAAATCCAGATTAAAGCGATTACACAATGGGCAGCAAATATAAATAACGCAATTAATATTTATAAATTATTATCAATATTATAATTTAAATTTATTATTATAATAAGTTTTATTTAATATATTATTATAATTAATGCAGCTAACGTTTGAAATCCAGATTAAAGCGATTACACAATGGGCAGCAAATATAAATAACGCAATTAATATTTATAAATTATTATCAATATTATAATTTAAATTTATTATTATAATAAGTTTTATTTAATATATTACTATAATTAATGCAGCTAACGTTTGAAATCCAGATCAAAGCGATTACACAATGGGCAGCAAATATAAATAACGCAATTAATATTAATAAATTATTATAAATATTATAATTTAAATTTATTATTATAATAATGTTTTTATTTATTAAGATATTATTATAACTAATACAGGTAACATTTGAAATCCAGATTAAAGCGATTACACAATGGGCAACAAATATAAATAACGCAATTAATATTTATAAATTATTATAAATATTATAATTTAAATTTATTATTATAATAATGTTTTTATTTATTAAGATATTATTATAACTAATACAGGTAACATTTGAAATCCAGATTAAAGCGATTACACAATGGGCAGCAAATATAAATAACGCAATTAATATTAATAAATTATTATAAATATTATAATTTAAATTTATTATTATAATAAGTTTTATTTAATATATTACTATAATTAATGCAGCTAACGTTTGAAATCCAGATTAAAGCGATTACACAATGGGCAGCAAATATAAATAACACAATTAATATTTATAAATTATTATCAATATTATAATTTAAATTTATTATTATAATAAGTTTTATTTAATATATTATTATAATTAATGCAGCTAACGTTTGAAATCCAGATTAAATCGATTACACAATGGGCAGCAAATATAAATAACGCAATTAATATTTATAAATTATTATCAATATTATAATTTAAATTTATTATTATAATAAGTTTTATTTAATATATTACTATAATTAATGCAGCTAACGTTTGAAATCCAGATCAAAGCGATTACACAATGGGCAGCAAATATAAATAACGCAATTAATATTAATAAATTATTATAAATATTATAATTTAAATTTATTATTATAATAATGTTTTTATTTATTAAGATATTATTATAACTAATACAGGTAACATTTGAAATCCAGATTAAAGCGATTACACAATGGGCAACAAATATAAATAACGCAATTAATATTTATAAATTATTATAAATATTATAATTTAAATTTATTATTATAATAATGTTTTTATTTATTAAGATATTATTATAACTAATACAGGTAACATTTGAAATCCAGATTAAAGCGATTACACAATGGGCAACAAATATAAATAACGCAATTAATATTTATAAATTATTATAAATATTATAATTTAAATTTATTATTATAATAATGTTTTTATTTATTAAGATATTATTATAACTAATACAGGTAACATTTGAAATCCAGATTAAAGCGATTACACAATGGGCAGCAAATATAAATAACACAATTAATATTTATAAATTATTATCAATATTATAATTTAAATTTATTATTATAATAAGTTTTATTTAATATATTATTATAATTAATGCAGCTAACGTTTGAAATCCAGATTAAAGCGATTACACAATGGGCAGCAAATATAAATAACGCAATTAATATTTATAAATTATTATCAATATTATAATTTAAATTTATTATTATAATAAGTTTTATTTAATATATTACTATAATTAATGCAGCTAACGTTTGAAATCCAGATCAAAGCGATTACACAATGGGCAGCAAATATAAATAACGCAATTAATATTAATAAATTATTATAAATATTATAATTTAAATTTATTATTATAATAATGTTTTTATTTATTAAGATATTATTATAACTAATACAGGTAACATTTGAAATCCAGATTAAAGCGATTACACAATGGGCAACAAATATAAATAACGCAATTAATATTTATAAATTATTATAAATATTATAATTTAAATTTATTATTATAATAATGTTTTTATTTATTAAGATATTATTATAACTAATACAGGTAACATTTGAAATCCAGATTAAAGCGATTACACAATGGGCAGCAAATATAAATAACGCAATTAATATTAATAAATTATTATAAATATTATAATTTAAATTTATTATTATAATAATGTTTTTATTTATTAAGATATTATTATAACTAATACAGGTAACATTTGAAATCCAGATTAAAGCGATTACACAATGGGCAGCAAATATAAATAACGCAATTAATATTAATAAATTATTATAAATATTATAATTTAAATTTATTATTATAATAATGTTTTTATTTATTAAGATATTATTATAACTAATGCAGGTAACATTTGAAATCCAGATTAAAGCGATTACACAATGGGCAGCAAATATAAATAACGCAATTAATATTTATTTACTTGTGTGCATAATTGATGACACATTGATAATCCTGGCTGGGACTGAGGCTTTTAACTTATCAAGGAGAAGAAGTGTGAGCATGAAATGTCCAAGATGATTCACACCAAACTGCATTTCAAATCCGTCTTCGGTTTTCCACTTTGGACATGCTGCAACACCTTTAAGAAAACGTAAAGATGAGAAAGCTTAGAGAGGACTTAAAAGAAAATGGTAACAAAATCATGCAATCAACATGGAAATTGCAAAACTATGAAAAAGAGAATAAATAAATAGATCCATACAAGTCGCACCAAACCTTGTGTTTACTTATATAAGCCAATGATTACAATTCCGGAGCCAATGGTCAAGTGCAGGTCAACGAGTTAGGAGCCAACTTTGGGGGCAAATTTTTTTATGGACAGGAGGGTAAAAATTCATATGCACCAAGCATTTTTATGGACACATTTTTATTTTAAAACAAAATGGCTCTTTAGGACAAAACTGAGCAATAATAAACTCCTTCAGACCCTGGGTACATTACAATGTACATCACTTTTTAGAATATTTGTAAACATAGGAAGGGGTGCCTATGGTCTGGGTTAGCTGTGAGCGGCACTTTTTTGCACACCATGGGCTAAATGGGACCGCGAAGGTTTAGAGAAGGTTGGGGGAGGGAACCCACTGGAACAGCTGTTTGAGAGACAGATGGTAGCCTTCCGTCAAGGGCATCCAGCGCGTTCTAACGTGCACAGGGTATGGCTCGCCCGCACACGGTCGCCACGGCTTAACGTTCCATCCGACGGACGGCGGCCTTTCCAAGCCAATCGGTGTCCCCTATTGACCGTGGGCAGGGCGGGGAGTTTTGCGGAGATAAGTCTCAACGACGGCCCAGCTGGGACTCGAACCTGGGAACTACAGATTACGAGCCTGGCGCGCTACCGACTGAGCCACCCCCGCCCCAAGTGCCTATAGTCTGCTGCCATTTTTAGATATAATAGAAAAACACCGAAGATATGTAACTGTGCCTGATAAGCAACAAGAACGATTTTGCAGCATTTCATTGGAAACCATAAGAACTGTTTTTTCTACGTTTCACAGGTGGCATTCATATGATGTTTTTCTTATAACAAAGTACATATTAATTCTTTTCCTTTATGTTCCTTTTCAGAATGTAACTCTGAGCGCGGGACTTGATTAAGCACATATGTTATTTTTCACCCGGCGATTCAGAATTTTCAGAATTTTGCAACTTTTGGGACAGTTCTTAATTATAATGTAATGCTAAATTTAAGTGAAATGATATTAAATCTGTTTTTGTATACAAGCAAACCTCGTTTTGCGCTACCTGAATAATGCTGTTTCGATATACTGCTGTTTTTTTTTTAAGAAAAGAATTTTTTTTGAGTTTACCATTGTCAGAATAGTTGGGTTGTTTTACCTCTGAGCGGCACTTTTTTGCACACCATGGGCTCAATGGCCAGGTCACATGGACCCCAAAGGCTCATAGAAGATTGGGGGAGGGGACCCACTGGAACAGCTGTTGGGAGACAGATGGTAGCCTCCCGTCAAGGCTATCCAGCGTGTTCTTTAACGTGCACAGGGTATGGCTCTCCCGTACACGGGGCAACGTCCTATTCGACGGACGGCGGCCTTTCCAAGTCCATCGATGTCCCCTACTGACCGTGGGCAGGGCGGGGAATTTTGCGGAGATAAATCTCAACGCTGACCCAGCTGGGATTCGAACCTGGGAACTACAGATTACGAGCCTGGCGCGCTACCGACTGAGCCACCTCCGCCCCATGTCAGAATAGTTAATAAAATATCCAGTAGTGTTATTTAAAACAAAAAAAATGCACCATACTACTTAAACGCGACACAATATTAATGTAGACACGAATAAATTTTATGAAGTTCCAATTGATCCAACAAGATCCAATTGAAAATTTGAGTGAGACTGATCGTGATTTCGAAAAATCTTTCCCCCCACACTTTTACCTTTCCCTCCCCTCAAGAGAGGGGGCGATTTTCAGCTTTCAGTAACTGACCTTCAGTTATGTTTTCTAATTTTGCCTCTACACTACCAACACAGGCCATACAACTTCAAAAAAATCAGAAATATGCGCAATTACACCAAATTAACGGCCTTTTATTTCCATACCTTGTTTGAAAATTAACGAATCATATATGTATGGAAAAAATTTCCTTCGGAATACTACAATAGTGTACAGTCGCTCAAAAAAGTATCCGAACACTACGGTTGATTACAGAATTCAGAAAAAATATCTGGCAACAATTTTTTTTACAAATTAGTGATCTGGCAACGATTTTTTTTACAAATTAGTGATCTGGCAACCTTCGTGTCACGTGATTACAGAATTCAGGAAAAATATCTGGAGCGTGTACAGTAACTGTACACGCTCCAGTTACCGTTCACATCAAACTGGAGCGTGTGCAGTTACTGCACACGCTCCAGTTTGCTGTGAACGGTAACTGCACACGCTCAATATTTCCGTGAGTGAGCCCACACGATCTAGTATCAAAATAATATGACCACCTACAGTCGCTCAAAAAAATATTCGAACACTATGGTTGATTACAGAATTCAGAAAAAATATCTGGCAACGATTTTTTTTAGAAGTTAGTGATCTGGCAACCTTCGTGTCACGTGATTACAGAATTCAGGAAAAATATCTGGAGCGTGTACAGCAACTGTACACGCTCCAGTTACCGTTCACATCAAACTGGAGCGTGTGCAGTTACTGCACACGCTCCAGTTTGCTGTGAACGGTAACTGCACACGCTCAATATTTCCGTGAGTGAGCCCACACGATCTAGTATCAAAATAATATGACCACCTACAGTCGCTCAAAAAAGTCTCCGAACAGTATGGTTGATTACAGAATTCAGAAAAAATATCTGGCAACGATTTTTTTTTAGAAATTAGTGATCTGGCACCCTTCGCGTCACGTGACACGAAACCTTCAAAACCTTGCCAAAACCACGAAACCTTGACATTTAGCCCATGGTATGCAAAAAAAGTGCCGCTCAGAGGTAAAACAACCCAACCCAAAGCCGAAAGTAACAAGCTATTCGTCAAACGACAGCTTTCGACGCGGGGAGTGTCATAGGATATAAAAAATTTAACACACATGCTTTCTCCCCCCCCTAAAAAGAAGAAACCTCATATATATGTCACCGGCAAAGTTTGAAATCCGGCATTCTATAGAATGCCTAGGCATTGTATATAATGCCTAAAACTAGCCGGCAATGTATGAAACGATTCATATTTCACACATTTCCTAGGCATTCTATAGAATGCCAAAAGGCAAATCGGCAAAGTATAAAATACTCCCGGCAGTGATGTTTAATGTCGCAATGCGAGTCACGTGACTCTCGACGCTCGCCTCAAACAGAGAGCCAGAGCACTCAGTCCAATTCGAATTGACTAGTAAATGTTCCTCTTGGTCCCCTATAGGCTCACCCTGATTGCCAGATCCGCCAGTCCCTAGTTTCGGTAAAAAAAGAGCGCCGTAGTTGGTCACTTTGGACACCAAAAAGCCACCCTTCCATTCGGAAAAGCGCCCCCTTGCCTTGTAAGAGTGTAAAAGAGGGTTGTCTAATAGGGATCCCAAAGTTTGATAACCCTAGCTTCCATAGAAAGAGAGTTAAGGTCAAAAAACAGATTAAAAAAAGTCAAAAAACGACATATCACAAGCATCTCGGAACTCCACTGAAATAGATTTGACAAGTAGTAAAGTGAAATACGAGTATCCTAACTCGAATTGCAAACTTCGAATATTCAACACTTTACTGATTCGTTCTCACTTGGCTTTACCTCATTTGGGGCGTTTTTTATAATGCGGACGACAGATTCATTACAGGTTATGATGTTAATATTTCTGGCGGTAGTTCAGCAATGGTATTTTTCTCTTTTTGTAGAAAAATCCCGTATCTTATATTTTGTACTTCTTACATTTTCACATGCATCTTTTCAATAAAAGCCTTTTTCATACTTGGCCGAAATAGTATTTGTCATTCTATATAATGCCTAGGTATTCTATACAATGCCTAGGGAAAGTATGTAATAATTCTCATATTTCATACATTGCCTAAAAACGCCGGGTATTCTATAGAATGCCGGCTTTTCATACATTGCCGGTAACATATATAACATCATCTGGAAGAACTGTAAAATTTATATACCCTACTACTCCACTCCTATCTACGACAAGGCACTGATAATTCTGCATCAAGTTACACTTACTTCTATCATTTCTAGGCGGCCTACGACCAAATGCCTAATCGCCAAAATGTAGGGTTGCCGGCACTTCACAATGCTGGACCCAACTTAAAAATAAATAAATAAATACGCCCCTCAATCAGCTGCTTGCCACAGAGGTCTGACAGGAGCCTGTCAGTTTATATGCCATAGTAGAAGATCTGAGAGGATGGCAGGACCTCAGCAGAAATACGACACAAACAGCCATGTCTTACCCGGGGCTCGAACACAGGCCCTTTAGATCGGAAGCCAAGCGTGCTAACCACTGGGCCACGGGACGGCTAAAATAAATACCCCCTCAAGCAGCTGCTTGCCACAGAGGTCTGGCAGGAGCCTGTCAGTTTATATGCCACAGTAGAAGGTCTGAGAGGATGGCAGGACCTCAGCAGAAATACGACACAAACAGCCATGCTTTACCCGGGGCTCGAACCCAGGCCCCTTAGATCGGTAGCCAAGCGTGCTAACCACTGGGCCGGGACGGCTAAAATAAATACCCCCTCAAGCAGCTGCTTGCCACAGAGGTCTGACAGGAGCCTGTCAGTTTATATGCCATAGTAGAAGATCTGAGAGGATGGCAGAACCTCAGCAGAAATACGACACAAACAGCCATGTCTTACCCGGGGCTCGAACCCAGGCCCCTTAGATCGGTAGCCAAGCGTGATATCCACTGGGCGGCTAAAATAAATACCCTCTCAAGCAGCTGCTTGCCACAGAGGTCTGACAGGAGCCTGTCAGTTTATATGCCATGGTAGAAGGTCTGAGAGGATGGCAAGACCTCAGCAGAAATACGACACAAACATCCATGAGCTCGAACCCCAGGTCTCTTAGATCAGTAGCCAAGCGCGCTAACCACTCGGCCATACTGCATCCACAGCCCACTTCTGCTCATGGACCAGATGATAAAGGGACAAGGCCCCTTTTACAAAGTGGTCCAGTTTCTGTAAAAGATGTTAGGCACGAAAGACCTTGTAGCGTATAGCGTGGCCTTACACCTTATATTGAATTGCTGAAAGAGTTGGGTTGTTGGGTTGTTTTACCTCTGAGCGGCACTTTTTTGCACACCATGGGCTAAATGGCCAGGTCACATGGACCCCGAAGGCTCAGAGAAGGTTGGGGGAGGGAACCCACTGGAACAGCTGTTGGGAGACAAATGGTAGCCTCCAGTCAAGGCCATCCAGCGTGTTCTTTAACGTGCACAGGGTATGGCTCTCTCATACACGGGGTCACTGTTTAACGTCCCATCCGACGAACGGCGGCCTTTCCAAGCCCATCGGTGTCCCCTACTGACCGTGGGCAAGGCGGGGAATTTTGCGGAGATAAATCTCAACGCTGACCCAGCTGGGACTCGAACCTGGGAACTACAGATTACGAGCCTGGCGCGCTACCGACTAAGCCACCCCCGCCCCACCTCAAACACGACTCCAAAAAAAAAAATAAAAATAAAAAAGTTGGGGGGAGAGGGGGGGGTCGATGTTTATGAGTCAATATATCAAATGAAAGTTTCTGATAATAGGTGTTTTTAGCGAACGGGCACTTGCCCCCCCCCGGGATCGAGTAAAAAAATTCCACAAATTATGTTCGTAACAATTTAAACGTAATTAATTTATACACATTATGTACTGGGTGATCCAAAAGTAACAGAAAAAGTAAAAATGCAATAATTCGAAAAGTATAGACAGTACCACGATGCGGTTTTCACAGAAATGCACAGAAAGACGTGGGATTTTTTTAAATAACGAAAATTTTTATTGCCAGAATAGTTACATTTGCCACCGACAGGTGGCGCTTCAGTTGTGTCAGCGTCTAACCTCTTCCGTCCGTCTCCCGCATCTAACCTCCTCCACCTGTGCAGAGCTTCATGCCATTTTTGAGGCTATACTTTTCATCCTCAGCCTCGAGAGTGGCAACTTTGTCATCCTCTGTGACAGCAAGTCAGCCTCGGAAGCTCTCCAGAAGCGAGACAGCAAGAGCTGCAACCCCTTCCTCATCCAGAAGATCATGGAGACTTGCACCATGGTCACTTCTGCCGGAATCACGGTCCATTTCCAGTGGATCCTTTCCCATGTAGGAATACCTGGCAATGAGCTCGCTGATCACACTGCAAAGGAAGCGCTGGAGAGTCAGAGGGGTGTAATTAATTACCCTCTCTCTCGGTGACTGCAAGAGCTCTGTCTCACATCTGATGAGCCAGCTCCGTCTTGCTCAGTGACAGAAGGACAGCAGCTGTTCCTCATTCAGGTACCTGGTTGAACCTTCTCTCACTGCTCCTAACCTCAGTAATCTTCGAAGATCTCAGGAGACCCTCCTTCATCGTCTCCGAGTTCGTGTCATCTACAGCAACTCTGCACTTCATATTCTTGGCAGAGCTTACAGTCCAGACTGTGCCACTTGCGGCACACCTGACTGTATCCCACGTTCTGCTCAACTGCTCCTGCTACAATGCCGAACGAGAAGCTTTGTCCTGGGAGCTTAACACTATTGGAACCATTGAATACTTCATCACCTCCATTCTTGACAACAACCATAATGAGAAGCTGCAGCGAACACGCTTCTGTATGGTCACTGAATTCTTTCAGAACATTGGCCTCCTCTGCAAGGTCTAATGTCTTACATTTTTCTTTCTCCTGAAAAGAGCCTTTTTTTAAAAGGAGATAGCTGAGAGGCAGATTCTTCTGCATCCACTATCTCACTATTCCGTTGTGACTAGTGTAGGGAGCCCCTTCTGTGGAGGCTAATTTCACCATATTTACAACATCTTGAACCTTGAACCTTGTACAGTGGCGCATCATAGTTCGCAACGCAGCTAGGATTACAAATGTTCAATGTGACGGCTGTCATTCATGAGAATGGCCATCAGACGTGGCACGACACTCTGCACAGCATGGAAGAGGGTTTCAGCTGTAATTCCTGTCACATGATGGCGAATAGCTTCTTTCAACATGGCCAATGACGTCGGCCGACCTCTGAACATCTGTGACTTCAAGAAGCCCCATAACCAAAAGACACAAGGTGTAAGGTCTGGAGACCTGGTGGCCATTCATGCGGGAAAGAGCGACTGAGGACACGGTCATTGCCAAATGTCGATCGCAGCAGGTGCTGAACAGGACCTGTGATGTGTGGAGGTGCTCCATCCTGCATGAATGTTACACTATGGAGCGCATGCCTCTCTTTCAAGGAGGGAATGATGCTGTCTCTTAAAAGCACTGCATAACGCTCGCCTCTGACAGTAACAGTTCGAAATGTACCGCTGTGGACTTCCTCAAAGAAAAAGGGGCCTATAATGAATGACGCAGTGAACCCGCACCACACGTCTCCCATCTTTGGTTGATGCAAAGGGCTTTCCACAATCGCGTGAGGGTTCTCTCTCGCCCAGATTCGGCAGTTATGTGCATTTACACTTCCATTAAGGGAAAAGTGCACCTCCTCAGTCCACAGGACGTTTGACAGCCAGTCCGCATTGTTTTCCATCTGTTGAAAAGCCCAATTTCCAAATTCATGACGTCTCTCGAAATCGGTTGGTTTCAGTTCCTGTACGTGTTGGATTTTGTAAGGATACCTCTTGAGGATGATCCTGAGTGATCGCCACACAGTCCCCTAAGAAATGCCAGTTCGTCTTGAAATTTCACGCGCCCTGCATTCCCCATGTGCGGAAGCTGCCGATTGTGTGTCGGCCTCGTGCACAATTGCAACAGTTTTTTTGGGTCTCCCGCTTCTTGCACGTGCTTCCAAACTGCCAGTGTCCTCAAACCTTTTCATCATAGCTATCAGTGAGGAATAAGACATCGGTCCCTTTCCACTTGCTCAAACCTTTTCATCCTAGCTATCAGTGAGGAACAAGACATCAGTGAGGAGCAAGACATCAGTGAGGAACAAGACATCAGTGAGGAACAAGACATCAGTGAGGAGCAAGACATCAGTGAGGAGCAAGACATCAATGAGGAACAAGACATCAGTGAGGAACAAGACATCAGTGAGGAGCAAGACATCAGTGAGGAGCAAGACATCAGTGAGGAACAAGACATCAGTGAGGAGCAAGACATCAGTGAGGAGCAAGACATCAGTGAGGAACAAGACATCAGTGAGGAGCAAGACATCAGTGAGGAGCAAGACATCAGTGAGGAACAAGACATCAGTGAGGAACAAGACATCAGTGAGGAACAAGACATCAATGAGGAACAAGACATCAGTGAGGAGCAAGACATCAGTCCCTTTCCACTTCTAATACCCTGCATCGAACGATAGGTGCACAAAGCCGCACTTGCACATTCGTAGTTCTGATAATACAGCTTAACTAAAAGTGCTTTATCTCGTAATGATAACATGCCTCACCTTGGCAGAACGTTTAACTTCGATAATAAACGTTAAATGCTGAAAGTTTAACTTCGGTATTCACTACATCTGAAATTTACGTACCTCACTGCAAAGTCAGATTGATCAATGTTCGCAGTCTCGCCCCATTTGAGGAGCGGCGGCCAGCGGATCTGTTTAAATAGCGACATGCAGCAGCTCCTGGACCGCTACAGCGCCACCTGTCGGTGATAAATGTAACTATTCTGGCATTAAAATTTTTCGTTATTAAAAAAAATCCCATGTCTTTCTGTGCATTATCTATGAAAACCGCATCGTGCTACTGTCTATACTTTTCGAATTATTGAATTTTTACTTTCTCTGTTACTTTTGGATCACCTGGTATGTGTTTTTGTATTGATGCAATACTGTATTCTATAATCAACTTGTGAAAAAAAAAAACCCTAGAAAATTAAATAAAAATTTTTTGATGTATTTATTTGTCTCTAAGCTTTCCCCCCCCCCACCAGGAAAATTGTCTGCGGACGCCCATGCTTCAAAGGAAGATACGGTGCCGATATACCTCTCAACATGATTGCCGACACCTATCTTCCTAAGTAGCGCGCCAGGTTCGCAATCTGTAATTCCCAGGTTCGAGTCCCAGCTGGGTCGGCGTTGAGATTTATCTCCCCAAAATTCCCCGCCCTGCCCATGGTCAGTAGGGGACACCGATGGGCTTGGAAAGGACGCAGTCCGTCAGATGAGACGTTAAGCCGCGGCACCGTGTGCGGGAGAGCCATACCCTGTGCACGTTAAAGAACACGCTGGATGGCTTTGACGGGAGGCTACCATCTGTCTCCCAACAGCTGTTCCAGTGGGTCCCCTCCCCCAACCTTCTCTGAGCCTTCGGGGTCCATGTGACCTGGCTATTTAGCCCATGGTGTGCAAAAAAGTGCCGCTCAGAGGTAAAACAACCCAACCCAACCCTATCTTCCTATGAAGATAAAAGTCCGCTGAACTCCCATTCTGCCCTCGGTCTGGGGCGGGGGTGGCTCAGTCGGTAGCGCGCCAGGCTCGTAATCTGTAGTTCCCAGGTTCGAGTCCCAGCTGGGTCAGCGTTGAGATTTATCTCGGCAAAATTCCCCGCCCTGCCCACGGTCAGTAGGGGACACAGATGGGCTTGGAAAGGCCGCCGTCCGTCGGATGGGACGTTAAGCCGTGGCCCCGTGTGTGGGAGAGCCATATGCACGTTAAAGAACACGCTGGATGGCCTTGACGGGAGGCTACCATCTGTCTCCCAACAGCTGTTCCAGTGGGTCCCCTCCCTCAACCTTCGCTGAGCCTTCGGGGTCCATGTGACCTGGCCATTTAGCCCATGGTGTGCAAAAAAGTGCAAAAAAGTGCCGCTCAGAGGTAAAACAACCCAACCCAACCCTATCTTCCTGTGAAGATAAAAGTCCGCTGAACTCCCATTCTGCCCTCGGCCAGAAAGAAATTTCGCCTTTCGTCGGATGAGACGTGAATCGTTGGTTCCGTGTGTAACAGATCTGTACTCTGTGCACGTTAAGAAACATGATTGGAGGCCTTGGCGAGAGGCTTCCATCTGCCTTTTAACAGCTGTGGGCCCCTCCCCAAATCTCTGAGTCTTTGAAGTCATCACGTAACTTGACCATTGAGCTCACTGTATGCAAAAAAAGTGCCACTCTAAAACCCAACTGAAGCAAATGGACTCACCAGCATTATTGATTAGGATGTGGACATGTGGCTCAGTGTTCTTTATCAGGTGAGCAAAGGAACGAATAGACTCGAAGGATGACAGGTCCAGTTTGTTTACAGTGACATCTCCTAGCGGAACCTCGGAACGAATCTCGTTGGCTGCTGCCTCACCTTTCTCGGTGTCTCTGCACGCGATTATCACTCGTGCACCTGGCAAACAGAAAAAGGAATGTTAAATCATCTGCCAACGTAATTTTTAATGAGAAGATATCATGTTTTTGGAAATAAAATAAGCCATGTTTTCAAAAACTGACGGCAATAACAAATGCATTGTTCTGTTTTCAAGATGAGCATTTTTTTTCAATTCGACGCAAAAATTCGCAAAGTGGGAATTTATTTGGTTATTTTCATGATTAAATGAGAAAGTTTTCGATTTAGTCGGCATTAATATATCATTAAAGCATGGGCGTCCGCAGAAAATTTTCCAGGGGGCGGGGGAGGCAAAGCTTGAAGACAAATAATTACATCAATAAATTTTTATTTAATCATTTAATTTTTTTAGGGTTTTTTTTTCACAAGTAGATTATAGAATACAGTATTGCATCAATACAAAAACACATACATACAGTACTATGCGAATTAGTTGGGACAAGCGAAGCCTGGAGAACCTCTTCGATCCGGCCACATCCAGTAATCCCCCAAACACTCACCCAAGGTCATGTTTTGGGGATGTTTCACAGCTTCCGGGCCACAGACTCTTCACCCCATTGAAGGAATGATGGACAGCAAAAAGTACATAGGCGCTCTGGAGGCGAAAAATGGTCCCAACACTACAGAAGCTGTTTCCTAATGGAGATGGGGTATTTCAACAGGATCTGGCTCCATGCCACAATTCTAAGCTTGCTAAGAGCTTCTTTACCCAGCAACATTTGAAGGTATTGGAGTGGCCAGGAAATTCACCCTATCTAAACCCCATTGAAAATTTGTGGGCCATTATTAAAGCACTCATATCTGAGATGGATTGCACGACGAAAACCAAAATGATAGAAAGTGTCATGAAAGTGTGGTACCACGACCCTGAAGTGAAGGAGATGTGTGGAAAGCTAGTGGTATCAATGGTTGAGAGGGTGGAAGAAGTAATTAAAGCTACGGGGGTCACATTCACTATTAACTACAATATTAAACAAATAAATATTTTAGTTGTGTCTTTGTTACTACATTTTCCTATTGTCCCAACTAATTTGCACAGTACTGTAATGTATATAAATTAACTACGTTTAAATTGCTACGATTATAATTTGCGGAATTTTTTACTCGCTCCCAGGAGGGGGGAGGGGGCAAGTGCCCATTTGTCCCCCTCTGCGGACGCCCATGCATTGAAGTTAAATATATTCCCTAGTAGACATGAATTTGGGCTGAAATATTTGACTCCGAACATTGACCGAACTGTTTCGATAATTACGGAGTCTTAGCTCGGTTAGGAAATAAAAAAGATCTTAAAAAACACTGTGTTGAAAGTGAGATTTGAAATATATAATTTATATGCCCAACAATTCTTGTGTTATAATTTAACACAAGAATTGTTGGACATATAAATTTTAATTTACATTTTCCTAAAAAAAACAATTGTTCAAAACGATATATTATATGTTTAGTGCCAAAATTTGTTAACTTTTTGCTGGCATATTCTAAACTTTCATTCTTTCAAATGAAAATTAAAAAAATGGATTACTGAATGATATGGAAACGTTTTTAAAAAGTGAGAGTGGTCATTGTAACATAAGTTGCACTTCTTATATATTCATCTTTTCACTCTAATTACCTTTGAAAATGGAATGTGCTTTCTTGATAAGTGAATAGTTATTAATAACAAATTTATCGTATTTTAATTTTTTTTTAAATTGCTTCTTGTATCAAATACTTTACTGAATTATTTAAACCCACTTGCGAGTATTTTAACTCTTACAGATGTTTCAATATTCGCGAAGCTTGAATGCGTACTTGTTTAGAGAATACGATATGTAAAGTATAACTTTATATATAATGTAGAACATGTATATGAAAAAACAAGAATAAATATTATTTCTACCTAAATTTCTTGGTAAACCTTAAGTTTGTGAAAATTGTGTATCCTAATATATTTATATCTTGAGTTACTACTATTTAAATCAACTCTTCATACCTCTAAGTACGAGATCTTTGGCCGCTTCCTTGCCAATGCCTGAATTTCCTCCTGTGATGATAACGGTCTTGCCATCCATTCTCGCTTGGCTGCAGCATCGACCACTTGTTATTAAATGTCTCCATAGATAACTAAGCAATTCAGACGCTAAGAATAGAACATATTGTCAGGGTAAAGAGACTGGAAACACAAAGTCTGCAAAGCCTTGTGGAGCAAAATAATTTAATGCACATTTGATACTGAACATATGGGGGCGGGGGTGGCTCAGTCGGTAGCGCACCAGGCTCGTAATCTGTAGTTCCCAGGTTCGAGTCCCAGCTGGGTCAGCGTTGAGATTTATCTCCGCAAAAAATTCCCCGCCCTGCCCACGGTCAGTAGGGGACACCGACGGGCTTGGAAAGGCAGCCGTCCGTCGGATGGGACGTTAAGCCGTGGCCCCGTGTGCGGGAGAGCCATACCCTGTGCACGTTAAAGAACACGCTGGATGGCCTTGACGGGAGGCTACCATCTGTCTCCCAACAGCTGTTCCAGTGGGTCCCCTCCCCAAACCTTCTCTGAGCCTTCGGGGTCCTTGTGACCTGGCCATTTAGCCCATGGTGTGCAAAAAAGTGCCGCTCAGAGATATAACAATCCAACGTTAAAGAACGCGCTGGGTGGCCTTGACGGGAGGCTACCATCTGTCTCCCAACAGCTGTTCCAGTGGGTCCCTTCCTCCAACCTTCTCTGAGTCTTCGGGATCTTTGTGACCTGGCCATTTAGCCCATGGTGTGCAAAAAAGTGCCGCTCAGAGGTAAACAACCCAACCTGAGCATACGAAACAAGAATAACCTAAAAGAGGAAGAACTTGAATGACTGAACCATTGATTTCCATAGAGCAGTGATACCGATTTGGTGGTTCGCGACGAATGGCGTCTTAAGCAGTAAAGAATTCTCCTATAATGTTACAAATATATTTTTCCTCTGTGACAACAAGCATGAGCATGTTTCTGCAGAGATTCGACAAAATTGAGCAAAATTTGGGCAATAAAGAAATTTAATGGGAAGTCTTGCAGATAAATTATTTTATAATTAGAGTTTTGTAATTTTATATTTAGACTCTAAGTTTTAGAGATTTCATAAATATAGGTAGTAAAGTTTTATGTTTGATAATTGTAATTATATAATGTAAATTTTAATTTGGAGCTTTTTTTTCAGTCATTATTACTCTGGATGTTCGCAACACTTTTTTTGGTTGAAAGGTATTCGCGGAACAAAAAACATTGGAAGCCGTAGACGAATCTAGGGGATTGGATTGGATTGTTTTACCTCTTAGCGGCACTTTTTTGCACACCATGGGCTAAATGGCCAGGTCACATGGACCCCGAAGGCTCAGAGAAGGTTGGGGGAGGGGACCCACTGGAACAGCTGTTGGGAGACAGATGGTAGCCTCCCGTCAAGGCCATCCAGCGTGTTCTTTAACGTTGGGTTGTTTTACCTCTGAGCGGCACTTTTTCGCACACCATGGGCTAAATGGGCCAGGTCACATGGACCCCGAAGGCTCAGAGAAGGTTGGGGGAGGGGACCCACTGGAACAGCTGTTGGGAGACAGATGGTAGCCTCCCGTCAAGGCCATCCAGCGTGTTCTTTAACGTGCACAGGGTATGGCTCTCTCCCGCACACGGGCCACGGCTTAACGTCCCATCCGACGGACGACGTCCTTTTCAAGCTCATCGGTGTCCCCTACTGACCGTGGGCAGGGCGGGGAAATTTTGCGCAGATAAATCTCAACGCTGACCCAGCTGGGACTCGAACCTGGGAACTACAGATTACGAGCCTGGCTCGCTACCGACTGAGCCACCCCCACCCCCGAATCTAGGGGAAGTATCAGAAAGGGCACATCACCAAATTCGCGCTCGCTCTATAAGAGTTTATTTATTTTATCAGAGTTACTATCAGGTTGTTTGTGTTGGGTTCTTTTACTTCTGAGCGTCACTTTTTTGCATACAATGGGCTAAATGATCAGGTCACAAAGACCCCAAAGGCTCAGAGAAGGTTGAGGGAGGGAACCCACTGAAACTGCTGTTGGGAGACAGATAGTAGTCTCCCATCAAAGCCATCCAGCGTATTCTTCAATGAGCACAGGGTATGGCTCTCCCGCATACGAGGCCATGACTTAACGTCCCATCCGACGAACGGCATCCTTTACAAACCCATCGGTGTCCCCTACTGACCGTGGACAGGGTGGGATATTTTGCGGAGATAAATCCCAAAGGTGACCAAGCTGGGACTCGAACCGGGGAATTACAGATTAAGAGCCTGACGCGCTACCGACTGAGCATCCCTTCCCCTACCATGCTATCAGAGCATCATATGAATATTTCATTCTGGTAGGAGATGGAATTTCTAAAGCTGTTAACATAATTACTATGTAAATATGACGCTCTTAGATCCTATAACAAATAATGTTCACTTCATTGTGGCACACCAAGTACTGGATTCACTTCATTGTGGCACACTTAATACTAGGTTCCAGTGGCGGCTCGTAGCTAAAATTAGTGGGGGTGCTGCTCCAGAAAATTTTTAGCCTTTGTACCTCTTTTACCTCTTTTCTTAACTGCAACTTTCTCATGGAGAGACAGCTGTGAAAACTTAAGCTGTTGAAGTTCACTTACAGTCACAGAACTTATGTCTTGGGGATGCAAGGCCATGGTTAAAGTTTTCTGTTAAATAAATGAACCAAAAAAAATGAATCAAATAGAATAGCTGGAAGCAGGATAATAATCTAATTCTACACTTTATCACATTCAAGAATATGGTACACGGTTTTTAAGCACAACACACGCGGAGTAAGAAAAAACTACCTTCAACCAGCACGCCAGGGTCGGCACTGCGGGAACGACAGTGCTCTCTCTCCCTTGCAGTCTCGCGTGTAGCTTCCTATGTGCGCATGCGCACAGCAGTCAAACACTTCGCCGCTAGTAATGTGAAGCGCATAGTTCCATACAAAGATTTTTGTATCTTTTTCATTGTACAAGTATAAAGAAAGAATTAAAGAAAAAAGGACTCATTATGTTAAATGCTTTCGATAATATCAAGTTGAAATTGGTGGTGCTGCAGTTCACAGTACCTAAACGCGAGCCGCCACTGCTAGGTTCACTTCGTCGTGCCACATCTAATCTTGTGTTCACTTTACCGGAGGACACTTAGTATATGGTTTATTTCATCATGGTACACCTAGTACTGTGTTCACTTTTACATGACATATCTAGTACTGGTTCACTTTATCGTGGCAGACCTGGTACTAGGTTCACTTCTTTCCTGCACACCTAGTATTCGGTTCATTTAGTACAGCACACCAAGTATTCGGTTCATTTTGCACAGACAAAATAAAAAGGAAATTGATTTTAGTAATTAAAATAACTCTTATACTGATAAATCGAATTGCCTTCGTTTCGTTAATCACCCTAAGTATTTTTAATATTTTTTAACTTATTTTTAGAATTCTTCATGTGAATACCATGGCACACTTTGTACACCAATTAAGATCCATTGGTCTACAGCAAGGGTAAAATAAATACCCCCTCAAGCAGCTGCTTGCCACAGAGGTCTGACAGGAGCTTGTCAGTTTACATGCCAAAGTAGAAGATTTTAGAGGATCGCAGGACCTCAGCAGAAAAACGCACATACATCCATGTCTTATCCGGGCTCGAACCCAGGTCCCTTAGATTAGCAGCCAAGCGTGGTAACCACTCGACCATGGGACGGCTACAGCAAGGATATCAAACTAATTCATCTGTTAGGGACAAACTCATCTAGATACTCAACTCATCCTTACACCACTGTTCGACATTAAAATTGCCCGCACCCAGAAGGAGTGAATAGAATCTTTTGAACCTCATACACAGAAGATCGTATGGGTATGGCACCATTTTGTTTACAGCTCAACAACACATTCACGGCATGGAGGTGTAGGTTGGGTTGTTTTACCTCTGAGCGGCACTTTTTTGCACACCATGGGCTAAATGGCCAGGTCACATGGACCCCGAAGGCTCAGAGAAGTGACCGTCTTTATCTTGGGTGAGGGGACCCACTGGAACAGCTGTTGGGAGACGGATGGTAGCCTCCCGTCAAGGCCATCCAGCGTGTTCTTTAACGTGCACAGGGTATTTGCTCTCCCGCACAGGGGGCCACGCTTAACGTCCCATCCGACGGACGGCGGCCTTTCCAAGCCCATCGGTGTCTCCTACTGACCGTGGGTGGGGCGGGGAATTTTGCGGAGATAAATCTCAACGCTGACCCAGCTGGGACTCGAACCTGGGAACTAGAGATTACGAGCCTGGCGCGCTACCGACTGAGCCACCCCCGCCCCATGGAGGTGTAGATATCTGACGGTATCCTGAAGGATGCATGGTCCCATCGTGTAACTGTATTTCAGGTAGTTGACGTGGACTTTGTGGGACCTCTTGTGATACACTACCGTATTTCTTCGATTCTAAGATTGACTTTTTTTCCCATACAAACGTCTCTAAAAACGGGGTGCGTCTTAGAATGGCAGTTTTTTTTTTTTCAAAATTTCCCGCGCTTTGCACATAGCACCACTCGTTTTTGTTTTTACGCGGAAACCCCGCCTCCAAGTTTGACCGTTATCACATTCTCCAAATATGGGTATTTTCCCGCGCTTCCAAATGTGGGTATTTTCCCGCGCTTTCAAATGTGAATATTTTCCCGCGCTTCCAAATGTGAGTATTTTCCCGCGCTTCCAAATGTGAATATTTTCCCGCGCTTCCAAATGTGAGTATTTTCCCGCGCTTCCAAATGTGGGTATTTTCCCGCGCTTCCAAATGTGGGTATTTTCCCGCGCTTCCAAATGTGAATATTTTCCCGCGCTTCCAAATGTGGGCATTTTCCCGCGCTTTCAAATGTGAATATTTTCCCGCGCTTCCAAATGTGGGCATTTTCCCGCGCTTCCAAATGTGGGCATTTTCCCGCGCTTCCAAATGTGAAGCCATCGTTATTTCATTTTAGTGGAGCTCTGCGAGTGGATTATAATGAGCTTGGAATCTGTCTTGTTGACTGACAAACCTTCCACTGACACCTTCCAGAAAAATTAAAAAAGCGCCGGCATCAAAATTGGGTGGAATGAGTATCAACAGCTTGAAAGCTAATCCCAGGAAGAATAGCGCAGCAGTCATTTAAAAAATGTTGGATCACCAACGCTATTGATGGCTCAGAAAACGATATATTGTGGGATAATGAAGATAAAGACGGCCAAGAAGAATCAGGGTTGGGTTGTTTTACCTCTGAGCGGCACTTTTTTGCACACCATGGGCTAAATGGCCAGGTCACATGGACCCCGAAGGCTCAGAGAAGATTGGGGGAGGGGACCCACTGGAACAGCTGTTGGGAGACAGATGGTAGCCTCCCGTCAAGGCCATCCAGCGTGTTCTTTAACGTGCACAGGGTATGGCTCTCCCGCACACGGGACCACGGCTTAACGTCCCATCCGACGGACCGCGGCCTTTCCAAGCCCATCGGTGTCCCCTACTGATCGTGGGCAGGGCGGGGAATTTTGCGGAGATAAATCTCAACGCTGACCCAGCTGGGACTCGAACCTGGGAACTACAGATTACGAGCCTGGCGCGCTACCAACTGAGCCACCCCCGCCCCAATGATTTCTTGAGCAAAATAAAAAGTGAAGCTAAGTGCTTCTTTACTCTTCATTTGCTGACATAGTTTCGGCTTGATTTGTTTCCCTTGTACAGTCGCTCAAAAAAATATCCGAACACTATGGTTGCCGAGTGGTTAGTGCGCTTGGCTACTGATCTAAGGGACCTGGGTTCGAGCCCCGGGTAACACCCACTGCCACTAGGATACACCCACATGGATGTATGTGTCGTTTTTCTGCTGAGGTCCTGCCATCCTCACAGACCTTCTACTGTGGCATATAAACTGACAGGCTCCTGTCAGACCTCTGTGGCAAGCAGCTGCTTGAGGGGGTATTTATTTTTATTTATTTTATGGTTGATTACAGAATTCAGAAAAAATATCTGGCAACGATTTTTTTAGAAATTAGGGAAGAGAACATGAGGTTTTAGAAACACGAAGGTTGCCAGATCACTAACTTCTAAAATCATCGTTGCCAGATATTTTTCCTGAATTCTGTAATCAACCATAGTGTTCGGATATTTTTTTGAGCGACTGTAGGTGGTCATATTATTTTGATACTAGATCGTGTGGGCCCACTCACGGAAATACTGAGCGTGTGCAGTTACCGTTCACAGCAAAGTGGAGCGTGTGCAGTAACTGCACACGCTCCAGTTTGCTGTGAACGGTAACTGGAGCGCGTACAGTTGCTGTACACGCTCCAGATATTTTTCATGAATTCTGTAATCACGTGACACGAAGGTTGCCAGATCACTAACTTCTAAAATCATCGTTGCCAGATATTTTTCCTGAATTCTGTAATCAACCAAAGTGTTCGGATATTTTTTTGAGCGACTGTACGGTTAGCAGCATAATCATTTTCCGGTTTAGTAACAGTTATCTCAATCAGGGGCGTAGCAAAACACTATTGTTGCGGGGGGGGGGCGAGAATTCATTTTCCAACTCCAAAATCAAATTTTGTCAACTGAGAAAATAATGTCTCTGTCAGGTTCGTACCTAGATTTTCGCTCTGTGTGTGGGGGTGGGGCGAGCTTGAGGCAATTTTCACAACTCTCCTGCATTTTGCCATTTGACTTCCAATTTTGCCAACTAGCCATATACTCCCTCAAGCAACTGCTTGTCACAGAGGTCTGACAGGAGCCTGTCAGTTTATATGCCAGAGTAGAAGGTCTGAGAGGGTGGCAGGACCTCAGCAGAAAAACAACACTAAGCCCAATATTTACATCTCGCCTGAATTGTAGCAAGTCAGTGTGAATTTTCCCATCTCCCCTTGATTCCGCCAACTCTCCTTATTTTCACAAAACCAATCCCAATCTTTGCATCTCTCCTAAATTTGCCAAGTTACTTCAAATTATTCAAACTCCACAAGATTTTGCCAAGTTTTCTCGATTTTTCCAACACTCTTAATTTCACAAAACAAATCCTAATTTTCACAACTCGCCTATATTTTACCAAGTGAACTCGAATTTTACCAACTACCCTGGGGCGGGGGTGGCTCAGTCGGTAGCGCGCCAGGCTCGTAATCTGTAGTTCCCAGGTTCGAGTCCCAGCTGGGTCAGTGTTGAGCATTTATCTCCGCAAAATTCCCTGCCCACGGTCAGTAGGGGAAAACGATGGGCTTGGAAAGGCCCCCGTCCGTCGAATGGGACGTTAAGCCGTGGCCCCGTGTGCGGGAGAGCCATACCCTGTGCACGTTAAAGAACACTCTGGATGGCCTTTACGGGAGGCTACCATCAGCAGAAAAATGGAGACATCCCAACAGCTGTTCCAGTGGTCTCAGGAATTGACCACTGGAACAGCTGTTGGGATGTCTCCATTTTTCTGCTGATGGTAGCTGGAACAGCTGTTGGGAGACATCCCAACAGCTGTTCCAGTGGGTCCCCTCCCCCAACCTTCTCTGAGCCTTCGGGGTCCATGTGACCTGGCCATTTAGCCCATTGTGTGCAAAAAAGTGCCGCTCAGAGGTAAAACAAACCACCACCCTAGACTTTGCCAATTCGCCGTAATTTTGCAGAAAAAATCGCAATTTTTACGTCTTCCCTGAATTTGCCAAGTCAATTTGAATTTTATCAGCTCTCCTTAATTGCACAAGAAAGGCACAATTTTCACAACTCCCCTGTATTTTACCAAGTGGCTTCGAATTTTTCTAACTGTCCTGGATTTTGCCAACAGTTTTCGATTTTTCCAACTCTCCTTAATTTCACAAAACCAATCCCAATTTTTACAACTCTCCTTAATTTCACAAAACCAATCCAAATTTTAACAACTCACCTGTACTTTACCAAGTGGTTTCCAGTTTTTCCAACTCCCCTAGATTTTGCCACGTTGCCTCGATTTTACCACCTCTCCTTAATTTCGCAAAACAATCGCAATTTTTACATCTCTCCTGAATTTGCCAAGTCACTTCAAATTTTTCAAACTCCCCAAAATTTTGCCAAGTTTTCTCGATTTTGTCAACTCTCCGTAATTTCACAACTCGCCCGTATTTTACCAAGTGTATTCCAATTTTGCCAATTTTACAGAAAAAAATTCCAATTTTTACATCTCACCTGATTTTTGCGAAGTCACTCTGAATTTTGCCAACTGTCCAAGATATTGCGAAGTTGCCTCGATTTTCCCAACACGCCATAATTTTACAGAAAAAATATTGCAATTTTTACATCTCACCTGAATTTTTCCAACTCCCTACAATTTTCCGAAATCACTCCGAATTTTGCCAACTGGCCCTAGATTTTTCCAACTTCCCAAATTTTGCCAACTCTCCTAGATTTTGCCAACTCGCCATATTTTTACAGAAAAAATTCCCATTTTTACATCTCACCTGAATTTTGCCAACTCCCCACGATTTTGCCAAGTCACTCAGACTTTTGCCAACTTCCCAAGATTTTGCCAACTCACCTGTATTTTACTAAGTGGCTCGAATTTTGCCGTCTCTCCATTTTTCAAACTGCCCTAGATTTGCCAAGTTGCCTCCATTTTGACAACTCCCTTTAATTTTGTGGAGCGGGGGTGGCTCAGTCGGTAGCGCACCAGGCTCGTAATCTGTAGTTCTCAGGTTCGAGTCCCAGCTGGGTCAGCGTTGAGATTTATCTCCGCAAAATTCCCTGCCCTGCCCACGGTCAGTAGGGGACACCGATGGGCTTGGAAAGGCCGCCGTCCGTCGGATGGTACGTTAATCCGTGGCCCCGTGTGCGGGAGAGCCATACCCTGTGCACGTTAAAGAACGCGCTGGATGGACTTGACGGGAGGCTACCATCTGTCTCTCAACAGCTGTTCTAGTGGATTCCCTCCCCCAACCTTCTCTAAGCCTTCGCGGTCCCATTTAGCCCATGGTGTGCAAAAAAAGTGCCGCTCAGAGGTAAAACAACCCTTTAATTTTGCAATCTCAATTTATATGAGGAAGGAACTAATTGTATGCAATATACATACAATTAGTTATACGCTCCTCATAATTGATTCTTCTCTATGAGAATTAATATACTCTCCTCATGCTTGATTCTTCTCTAGTCTTACTCCTCGTGCTTTCCAGGTATAAATTCGTGATATCAGAACATGCGAGTTTTACTGTCACAGAGTATCCACATCTTTATTCCATATTTGACGATTTTACTTGGAATATAGAGTTTGAAAAGACATTCTGCGTTGTTGGGTTGGGTTGTTTTACCTCTGAGCGGCACTTTTTTGCACACCATGGGCTAAATGGCCAGGTCACATGGACCCCGAAGGCTCAGAGAAGGTTGGGGGAGGGGACCCACTGGAACAGCTTGTTGGACACAGCTTGTTGGACAACAGCAGTTGGGAGACAGATGGTAGCCTCCCATCAAGCGTGTTCTTTAACGTGCACAGGGTATGGCTCTCCCGCACGTCCCATCCGACGGACGGCGGCCTTTCACAAGCCCATCGGTGTCCCATACTGACCGTGGGCAGGGTGGGGAATTTTACGGAGATAAATCTCAACGCTGACTCAGCTGGGACTCGAACCTGGAAACTACAGATTACTCTCTTCGTTGAAAAGTCTAATCAATGTCATCTTAGCAAATTCAAATAATGATTCTTTGTTTGGAGTCACTGCACAATTCACATAATTTTTCCCAGTATTTAAATACTGAAGCAGGTCGACCAAAGTCGTATTCCTTCTCTCATTAATCCGTTTTATAAGAGAGTTTTTCATCATCTTGGCGGATTCTGACTTTTGTTGTTGTAACTCATTAATAATGAACGCAAATACTCCTTCAGCAGTTAACAGAGTTGCATCAAGGCTGCATAATTTCTCTGCACCAATTTTTGCTTGCTGCCGGGTTGGGTTGGTTTACCTCTGAGCGGCACTTTTTTTGCACACCATGGGCTAAATGGCCAGGTCACATGACCCCGAAGGCTCAGAGAAGGTTGGGGGAGGGGACCCACTGGAACAGCTATTGGGAGGCAGATGGCAGCCTCCTGTCAAGGCCATCCAGCGTGTTCTTCAACGTGCACAGGGTATGGCTCTCCCGCACACGGGGCCACGGCTTAACGTCCCATCCGACGGACGGCGGCCTTTCCAAGCCCATCGGTGTCCTCTACTGACCGTGGGCAGGGCGGGGAGTTTTGCGGAGATAAGTCTCAACGCTGACCCAGCTGGGACTGGAACCTGGGAACTACAGATTACGAGCCTGGCGCGCTACCGACTGAGCCACCCCCGCCCCCCAATTGCAGAGAGTTACAATGCTAATGGCATTTATTTTCAGTTATACACCGAAGAGCCTAAACATTATGACCACCTGCCAATTATGATGTTGGTCCTCCAGTGCCGCAAAAACAGCTCTTACGCGGCGAGGCATGAACGCTACAAGATTTCTAAAGGTGTCTTGTGGTATTTGTTACCAACACGTTACCAGCAGATCCTTTAACTCTTGTAAGTTACGTGGTTGAGCAGCCGCAGATTGGATATGCTGTTCCAACACAAACCACAGATGCTCGATTGGATTGATGTCTGGGGAATTTGGAGGCCAGGGAAATACCTGGAAGTCTTCCTCATATTCCGCACACCATTCTCAAACAATCCGGGCAGTGTGGCATGGCGCATTATCCTGCTGAAAAAAGGCACTACTAGAGGGGCATCCCTTTGCCATGAAAGGATGTACCTTGTCTGCAATGATGTTTTGGTAGGTGGTAGACTTCAGAGTTTCCTGTACATGAATGACTCCCCCCCCCCGGAGTGAGACCTCCTTGACGAGGGGGGGGGGGGGGGGCTTACGGTGCGTCTGAGAAGTTGGGCTCGGATCCCTGGCACTCTGGAGTTCATGATTCTGGTGGCCCCCGGTGGAGGGGGCCTGTTGAAGGTTGGCGGACTGTCTTTGAAGTGGGCCGGTCCAGTCAGCTTATTGACTTGTCCCCAGCGAAGCTGGGAGTTGCAGACCCGGTTGAGGGGCCGTTCTAAGGGCCTCGGACGGGGGTTGGGGAACCCTGTCTTCTGTAGGATCATCGGGGATTGCTGCGGACTGAGTTGTACACCTCTTCGTACACTCGTCCGTGGGCTCCTCGATGCGGTCTCTGTGATACCGAGGTGGATGATTGTGCACTGGGGAGGCTTCGGCCCGTTCACAATGGAGAGGTAGAAGTTGGAGGCTCGCGACCGGAAGTAGCTACGTTCACAATGGAGAGGTAGAAGTTGGAGGCTCGCGACCGGAAGTAGCTACGTTCACAATGGAGAGGTAGAAGTTGGAGGCTCACGACCGGGAGTAGCTACCCTGGTCGACGGACTTATTGATGGAACAGCCAAACTAAGAGTCCCACGGAATTAGTTTTGGCTATATATAGCTTTTGCAGTGGAGGAACTTGGGTTCCTCTGCGAAGTGGGATCCGGGTGCTACGGTCACGTAAGCCCCAGTAGGCTAACGGCTTTGTCGGGGTTGTGGGAGGGCCGCCAGCTGGTTTTGTCTGTTTCCTGGCCAGGTGTCCCCGAAGCGGCCTCGGCACGGTTAAGGCCGAGACGGCGAGCGGGCTGTGGTTGCCCGGCTCGATGGAGAGGACAAAGTTGAAGGTCATGCTGAAAGGATTGGAGTCCCGATTAGGCGTGGCCTATCGATGGAAGTGCCTAAGAGCCTCTGCTGCAGAGGACTCAAAAAGTTAAGACTTCTTTTTATATTCTTTGCTCAAAACTCAAAAGATACCATCTTTTATTATTTTTATTGGCAATTATTTGGACAAAATCCATCGAGTGATGGGCATATTCGTAGGCATTACTCAAAATTCACAAAAGATTCCACTCTCACTGCACCTCAATGATTATTTCTACAGGCAGGCTATAAACTCCCAATCAGTGCTCCTCTCTTCACAAAAGGTCTTCTCCAGCTGTAGACAGGTACAAACGTAAGGCAAGCTTAAACTGACAGGAACTACGTGGTTTCTGTGACAACTCCCTTAAGGTGATATGCAGTCCTAGTACTGTGGATTGTGGTTTCTGTGACAACTCCCTTAAGGTGATATGCAGTCCTAGTACTGTGGATTGTGGTTTCTGTGACAACTCCCTTAAGGTGATATGCAGTCCTAGTACTGTGGATTGTGGTTTCTGTGACAATTCCCTTAAGGTGATATGCAGTCCTAGTACTGTGGATTGTGGTTTCTGTGACAACTCCCTTAAGGTGATATGCAGTCCTAGTACTGTGGATTGTGGTTTCTGTGACAACTCCCTTAAGGTGATATGCAGTCCCAGTACTGTGGATTGTGGTTTCTGTGACAACTCCCTTAAGGTGATATGCAGTCCTAGTACTGTGGATTGTGGTTTCTCTGACAACTCCCTTAAGGTGATATGCAGTCCTAGTACTGTGGATTGTGGTTTCTGTGACAACTCCCTTAAGGTGATATGCAGTCCTAGTACTACGGTGCACCGGGATTGTCACGCATTATTTCGTTGTACATGAATGACTGGACCCAGGGTTTCCCAGCAGAACATTGCCCAAAGCATTGCACTTCTTCCACTAGCTTGTTTTCATCCCATGGTGCATCCTGGTGCCAAAACTTCCCCAGGTAAACGACGCACACGTACCCGGTCGTCCACATGGTGCAACAGGAAACGAGATTCATCGGACCAGACGACCTTCTTCCAATCATTCAAGGTCCAGTTTTGATGCTAGCGTGCCCATTGTAGGCGCTTTCGACGGTGAACCGAGGTTAGCATGGGAACTCGGAGTGGCCTGTGGCTATGCAGCCTCATTTTCAGCAGAGTTCGTTGTACTATGTGTTGTGACACATTATTCACGCACCAGCATTCAAATTACGGGCGAGTTGCGTCACAGTATCCCTTCTGTTGGCTCGTACTATACGGGACAATCTTTGCTCACCTCTAGCATCGATGAGCCGTGGTTGGCCCACACCTTGCCGGCGGTTCGTTTTTTTTCCATCCTTGGACCACTTTTTGAAGGTACTAACCACGGCTGACCGTGAGCAGCCCGTAAGCCTTGCTGTCTCGGAATCGACCGAGTCGTCTGCCATTACAATTTGGCCTTTGTCAAATTCACTTAAGTCTGCTGCCTTTCCTATCTGAAGAACAAGAATAACACTGATTGGCAGAGCTCAGTATCAGGTGCTATTTTTACCGTTTCATGACCTTCACACGCGCCATCATTTACCTGCAGTTACTTCGATTTGCATAAAGACGCGCTGGACATAATGGGTTGCTTTACCTCTGAGCGGCACTTTTTTGCACATCATGGGCTAAATGGCCAGGTCACATGGACCCCGAAAGCCCAGAGAAGGTTGGGGGAGGGGACCCACTGGAACAGCTATTGGGAGACAGATGGTAGCCTCTCTTTAAGGCCATCCAGCGTGTTCTTTAACGTGCACAGGGTATGGCTCTCCCGCACACGGAGCCACGGCTTAACGTCCCATCCGACGAACGGCGACCTTTCCAAGCCCATCGGTTTCCCCTACTGACCGTGGGCAGGGCGGGGAATTTTGCGGAGATAAATCTCAACGCTGACCCAGCTGGGACTCGAACCTGGGAACTACAGATTACGAGCCTGGCGCGCTACCGACTGAGCCACCCCCGCCCCGCTGGACATAATGATTTGTCTCTTTGGTGTAAGTCCTTTGGTAAGAAAATGAGCATCATTTTACAGGATTTCCGATGGCATCAAAGTCGTAACAAACTTCTGTATGAGTTCACTGCGTACTTTCAATAATTTCATTTCTGAAGAAATTAAACACACAGTATTTCGTGTAAGCAAATTTAAAAATCAGGATACTCAGTATGCAATAATCAGTATGCAAGATAAGAGAAATGGTAGTAGACCAAGGTGTTAACATTCTGTTCGGAGGAAGAAAATTTTAGGAACATCTCAAGTTTTTTTTGCGAAGAACGTTATAAAAAAATTAATTAATACCCCCTCAAGCAGCTGCTTGCCACAGAAGTCTGACAGGAGCCTGTCAGTTTATATGCCATATCCTCTCAGATCTCCTACTGTGGCATATAAACTGACAGGCTCCTGTCAGACCTCTGTGGCAAGCAGCTGCTTGAGGGGGGATTTATTTTTTTTTTTTTTTAGTAGAAGGTCTGTGAGGATGGCAGGACCTCAGCAGAAATACGACACAAACAGCCATGCCTTACCCGGGGCTCGAACCCAGGTCCCGTAGATCAGTAGCCAAGCGTGCTAACCACTGGGCCACGGGACCGGCTAAACTAAATACTCACTCAAGCAGCTGCTTGCCACAGAGGTCTGACAGGAGCCTGTCAGTTTATATGCCATAGTAGAAGATCTGTGAGGATGGCAAGACCTCAGCCGAAAAACAACACGAACATGATGCCTTACCCGGGGCTCGAACCCAGGTCCCGTAGATCAGTAGCCAAGCGTGCTAACCATTGGGTGCGTGCCAAGCGTGCTACCCCCTCAAGCAGCTGCTTGCCACAGAGGTCTGACAGGAGCCTGTCAATTTATATGTCAGAGTAGAAGGTCTGTGAGGATGGCAAGACCTCAGCCGAAAACAACACGAACATCCATGCCTTAACCCGGGGCTCGAACCCAGGTCTCTTAGATTAGTAGCCAAGCGTGCTAACCATTCGGCCAAGGGACGGCTATCTTTTTTTAAATTACTCAGTGGAATTTTTTTTTTACTTTATGTTTTCGGTTTACCTTCTACGTATTCTATTAAATTTTAACATTGTAAAACATTTTAAATTTTGAAATTATTTGAATTCTTAATTTTTATTTTATGTGGAAGTAATTGACGCTCTGAGTGGAGAAATAAAAGATATTAAGAAATAAAGAAAACCTGGTAATTAACAGAGTAAGGAGAATTGTACATGTAATAAATAATTATCTCCATTAGTCAAGAAGAACATCAAGACACGGTTCCATAAACAGAAATTTTACAAATGTCATAAAGAATTTAAACCCATTCTGTTGCGACAAAAACGAAAGGGAATAAATAATTATCATCCCCTACCAATGGTCATTCCACAAAGAAAAGGTTAAAGCATGGTGCTGTGTTCAAATCAGGGACAAAACTACATTGTAAAGATAATTCATTTTTTTTTCTAAAGTAAATTGCGAAACGATTTCACGTGTCTGCTGTGACTTTGACCATGACTCACCTTTTCCCGATATTAACCATTTTGAATAGTTGCTTTACAACCGCAGGGATTTTCCCACAATAAATCACTTGATTGTTAACTTCGAACCTTGAAAATTAATTTTCGTGATGCCTATCTTATCAGGGTTTTTTTCACTTCCTATTGCTGAAGGAGCCTGGCGACTATTACTAACGTGTTTAGGATATCAGAGGAGGTCGCCAGAAAGCCCAACTTAACTACTTGAAATACAGCTATACGAATGGGACCATGCATCCCACAGGACACCATCAAAAATATCTACACCTTTATGCCGTGATGTGCTGATGAATGTATCACGAACCGTGGTGATTTCCCTAAGTGTTAAATTACGCACTTTTTACTGTATGCCATTTTTATGTTTATATGTATAATATAAACATAAATTTCACTTCTCTTAACAAGTTATTTGGGTGTCTTCTACAGCACAATTTCAAATTTATGGCATTAAAATATCGTTTTAAATTTTCTACATTTTGCTCCTTCTAACGACATAAATCAAAGTCTTGGAGGATTTTGAATCATACAACACCGTTAGTATCTATTCAACTCTTTCCTTCAAGTTTAAAGTTTATTTTTTTTTCCTAATTATGATCTATACTAGGGGTTCTCAACGTGGAGCACGCGGTAAAATTTTTGGGGGGTTACGCCGTGAGAGCCTAAAAGTCGCAAGATATATGTTATACAGTATATATATATATTATTTTATTTCCATTGTTATACTATAACTATAGTTTCATCTATCTATACAAGGGGTATGCCAGTTACAAACACATTTCGAGGGGGTACGTGAAGCATAAAAGGTTGAGAACCACTGATATATATGTTTTATATTATTCCCATTGTTATACTATAACTATAGTTTTATCTATCTATACAAGGGGTACGCCAGTTACATACACATTTCCAGGGAGTACGTGAAGCATAAAAGGTTGAGAACCACTGATATATATGTTTTAATTACATTTCCATTGTTATACTCTAACTATAGTTTTATCTATATATACAAGGGGTACGCCATTTACATACACATTTCCAGGGGGTACGTGAAGCATAAAAGGTTGAGAACCACTGATATATATGTTTTATTTTATTCCCATTGTTATATTATAACTATAGTTTTATCTATCTATACAAGGGGTACGCCAGTTACATACACATTTCCAGGGGGGTACGTGGAAGCATAAAAGGTTGAGAACCACTGATATATATGTTTTAATTTTATTCCCATTGTTTATACTCTAACTATAGTTTTATCTATATATACAATAGGTACGCCAGTTACATACAGATTTCCAGAGGGTACGTGAAGCATAAAAGGTTGAGAACCACTGATATATATGTTTTATTTTATTTCCCATTGTTATATTATAACTATAGTTTTATCTATATATACAAGGGGTACGCCAGTTACGTACGCATTTCCAGGGAGTACGTGAACCATAGAAGGTTGAGAACCACTGATACATATGTTTTATTCCATTTCCATTGTTATACTATAACTATAGTTTTTATCTATATATACAAGGGGTACGCCATTTACATACACATTTCCAGGGGGTACGTGAAGCATAAAAGGTTGAGAACCACTGATATATATGTTTTTATTTTATTCCCATTGTTATACTCTAACTATAGTTTTATCTATATATACAAGGGGGTACGCCAGTTACATACAGATTTCCAGGGGGTACGTGAAGCATAAAAGGTTAAGAACCACTGATATATATGTTTTATTTTATTCCCATTGTTATTACTATAACTATAGTTTTATCTATCTATACAAGGGGTACGCCAGTTACATACACATTTCCAGGGGGTACGTGAAGCATAAAAGGTTGAGAACCATTGATATATATATATATTTTATTTTATTCCCATTGTTATACTATAACTATAGTTTTATCTATCTATACAAAGGGTACGCCAGTTACATACACATTTCCAGGGGGTACGTGAAGCATAAAAGGTTGAGAACCACTGATATATATGTTTTATTTTATTCCCATTGTTATACTATAACTATAGTTTTATCTATATATACAAGGGGTACGCCAGTTACGTACGCATTTCCAGGGAGTACGTGAACCATAGAAGGTTGAGAACCACCGATATATATGTTTTATTCCATTTCCATTGTTATACTATAACTATAGTTTTATCTATATATACAAGGGGTACGCCATTTACATACACATTTCCAGGGGGTACGTGAAGCATAAAAGGTTGAGAACCACTGATATATGTGTTTTATTTTATTCCCATTGTTATACTCTAACTATAGTTTTATCTATATATACAAGGGGTACGCCAGTTACATACAGATTTCCAGGGGGTACGTGAAGCATAAAAGGTTAAGAACCACTGATATATATGTTTTATTTTATTCCCATTGTTATACTATAACTATAGTTTTATCTATTTATACAAGGAGTACGCCAGTTACATACACATTTCCAGGGGGTACGTGAAGCATAAAAGGTTGAGAACCACTGATATATATGTTTTATTTTATTCCCATTGTTATACTATAACTATAGTTTTATCTATCTATACAAGGGGTACGCCAGTTACATACATATTTCCAGGGGGTACGTGAAGCATAAAAGGTTGAGAACCACTGATATATATGTTTTATTTTATTCCCATTGTTATACTCTAACTATAGTTTTTATCTATATATACAAGGGGTACGCCAGTTACATGCAGATTTCCAGGGGGTACGTGAAGCATAAAAGGTTAAGAACCACTGATATATATGTTTTATTTTATTCCCATTGTTATACTATAACTATATTTTTATCTATTTATACAAGGAGTACGCCAGTTACATACACATTTCCAGGGGGTACGTGTAGCATAAAAGGTTGAGAACCACTGATTATATATGTTTTATTTTATTCCCATTGTTATACTATAACTATAGTTTTATCTATCTATACAAGGGGTACGCCAGTTACATACACATTTCCAGGGGGTACGTGAAGCATAAAAGGTTGAGAACCACTGATATATATGTTTTATTCAAATTGTTATACTATAACTATAGTTTTATCTATCTATACAAGGGGTACGCCAGTTACATACACATTTCCAGGGGGTACGTGAAGCATAAAAGGTTGAGAACCACTGATATATATGTTTTATTTTATTTCCATTGTTATACTATAACTATAGTTTTATCTATTTATACAAGGAGTACGCCAGTTACATACACATTTCCAGGGGGTACGTGAAGCATAAAAGGTTGAGAACCACTGATATATATGTTTTATTTTATTCCCATTGTTATACTATAACTATAGTTTTATCTATTTATACAAGGAGTACGCCAGTTACATACACATTTCCAGGGGGTACGTGAAGCATAAAAGGTTGAGAACCACTGATATATATATGTTTTATTTTATTCCCATTGTTATACTATAACTATAGTTTTATCTAGCTATACAAGGGGTACGCCAGTTACATACACATTTCCAGGGAGTACGTGAAGCATAGAAGGTTGAGAACCACTAATATATATGTTTTATTCCATTTCCATTGTTATACTATAACTATAGTTTTATCTATATATACAAGGCGTACGCGATTTATATACACATTTCCAGGGGGTACGTGAAGCATAAAAGGTTGAGAACCGCTGATATATATGTTTTATTTTATTCCCATTGTTATACTCTAACTATAGTTTTATCTATATATACAAGGGGTACGTCAGTTACATACAGATTTCCAGGGGGTACGTGAAGCATAAAAGGTTGAGAACCACTGATATATATGTTTTATTTTATTCCCATTGTTATACTATAACTATAGTTTTATCTATCTATACAAGGGGTACGCCAGTTACATTCACATTTCCAGGGGGTACGTGAAGCATAAAAGGTTGAGAACCACTGATATATATGTTTTATTTTGTTCCCATTGTTATACTATAACTATAGTTTTATCTATATATACAAGGGGTACGCCATTTACATACACATTTCCAGGGGGTACGTGAAGCATAAAAGGTTGAGAACCACTGATATATATGTTTTATTTTATTCCCATTGTTATACTATAACTATAGTTTTATCTATCTATACAAGGGGTACGCCAGTTACATACACATTTCCAGGGAGTACGTGAAGCATAGAAGGTTGAGAACCACTGATATATATGTTTTATTTTATTCCCATTGTTATACTATAACTATAGTTTTATCTATATATACAAAGGGTACGCCATTTACATACACATTTCCAGGGGGTACGTGAAGCATAAAAGGTTGAGAACCACTGATATATATGTTTTATTTTATTCCCATTGTTATACTATAACTATAGTTTTATCTATCTATACAAGGGGTACGCCAGTTACATACACATTTCCAGGGAGTACGTGAAGCATAGAAGGTTGAAAACCACTGATATATATGTTTTATTCCATTTCCATTGTTATACTATAACTATAGTTTTATCTATATATACAAGGGGTACGCCGTTTACATACACATTTCCAGGGGGTACGTGAAGCATAAAAGGTTGAGAACCACTGATATATATGTTTTATTTTATTCCCATTGTTATACTATAACTATAGTTTTATCTATCTATACAAGGGGTACGCCAGTTACATACACATTTCCAGGGAGTACAGTCGCTCAAGCCGTCCCGTGGCAGAGTGGTTAGCGCGCTTGGCTACTGATCTACGGGACCTGGGTTCGAGCCCCGGGTAAGGCATGGACGTTTGTGTTGTCTTTCTGCTGAGGTCCTGCCATCCTCACAGACCTTCTACTATGGCATATAAACTGACAGGCTCCTGTCAGACCTCTGTGGCAAGCAGCTGCTTGAGGGGGTATTTATTTTTTTTATTACAGTCGCTCAAAAAAGTATCCGAACACTATGGTTGATCGCAGAATTCAGAAAAAATATCTGGCAACGATTTTTTTTTAGAAATTAGTCATCTGGCACCCTTCGTGTATTGTACACAAAGTTTGCCAGATCACTAATTTCTAAAAAGATCATTGACAGATATTTTTTCTGAATTCTTTAATCGACCATAGTGTTCGGATACTTTTTTGAGCGACTGTACGTGAAGCATAAAAGGTTGAGAACCACTGATATATATGTTTTATTCCATTTCCATTGTTATACTATAACTATAGTTTTATCTATATATGCAAGGGGTACGCCATTTACATACACATTTCCAGGGGGTACGTGAAGCATAAAAGGTTGAGAACCACTGATATATATATGTTTTATTTTATTCCCATTGTTATACTCTAACTATAGTTTTATCTATATATACAAGGGGTACGCCAGTTACATACAGATTTCCAATGGGTACGTGAAGCATAAAAGGTTGAGAACCACTGATATATATGTTTTATTTTATTCCCATTGTTATACTATAACTATAGTTTTATCTGTCTATACAAGGGGTACGCCAGTTACATACACATTTCCAGGGGGTACGTGAAGCATAAAAGGTTGAGAACCACTGATATATAAGTTTTATTTTATTCCCATTGTTATACTATAACTATAGTTTTATCTATCTATACAAGGGGTACGCCAGTTACGTACACATTTCCAGGGGTACGTGAAGCATAAAAGGTTGAGAACCACTGATTTATATGTTTTATTTTATTCCCATTGTTATACTATAACTATAGTTTTATCTATCTATACAAGGGGTACGCCAGTTACGTACACATTTCTAGGGAGTACGTGAAGCATAGAAGGTTGAGAACCACTGATCTATACAATTATTTTACATACAAACTTTTCTATTATATAATTGCTATTGAAATTAATATTAGCCAAATCATTTATGTATATTTCAAATAGCACAGGGCCGAGAATAGATCCTTGTGGAACTCCAAAACTGATCTGAAATTTATCACTGTATTTATCATATATTTTCATAACTGTTTCTGCAAAGCAGCTTTTAAACTATTAAAATATATTCCCTCTAATACGAAGTAAATATAAATTCTGTAGATGTCAATATCAGCGGAATCAAATGCTTTATTCATTCCATTATTACCGCAACGCATTTCTTTCCTATATTTAATTCAGTATTTATAAAATCTTCCAAAAGGCTTTGCATTCCCATACCTTTTTAAACCAAAATTTCTGACTTGACAGAAGATTTATTTTTTTTTTTTTTTTAATTTTGCAGGTGATTATCAACTCATTTCTTTTTTATTATATTATCAAAAATTGTTAATAGAGTGGTGAGTTATAATTATAAAAATTCTTTTTTGATCCACTTTTAAGTACTGGACGAATATTTCAAATTTTTATAGCTATTGGGATTTGCGAGTTTTCAAAAATGTCGTTTATAAGAACTGTTATTACATGCATAAAAATGCATTTACATTACTTTATTTCCCGTGGCCGAGTGGTTAGAGCGCTTAGCTACTGATCTACAGGACCTGGGTTCGATCCCCGGGTAAGGCATGGATGTTCGTGTTGTTTCCTGCTGAGGTCCTGCCATCCTCTCAGATCTTCTACTATGGCATATAAACTGATAGGCTCCTGTCTGACCTCTGTGGCAAGCTGCTTCTTGAGGGGGTATTTATTTTTATTTATTTATTTAAGTTTAATATTGCCAATCCAGGAGATCAAGTATATTTTAAATAATCTATAATATTAGCAAAATCGAGTTACCAGCCAGCGAAATATATATGGAATTCTTATTTATGCAACGTCGCAACGTAATTCACAAACTTTATCGAATAGTATTCATTATCATAAATTCTGTTTGCATCTCACTTATAGTTGTTACAAAAAATTTAACATAATAATTTAAAATTTCTTCTGGAGCTTTTTCTCTAATCAAGTATTTTTCAACATTCTCGTCGATTGATATCTTTTGTTATCATCAATAATTATGATTAATTAATTAATTCCTACAACTTCGTGTTATTAACTTTATTGATTGCTAATTTTTTTGCATAAAAAATGCGTTTTTGGTTCCTTGTAACGGTGCTGACCCTATTTCTTTCCATTTTACATAAATAAAAATTTTGCTTATTATTAACGTTATTTTTATGACTTTTCCATAATTTATCTCTATTTTTAATTAACAAAATAATGTCATCTGTAACTCACTCTTTCTTTGTTTTCTGAGTTTTACAATTATTCATTTGTTTAAAACAACAAGAATGTTTCCTTATTTTGTAGGGGCGGGGGTGGCTCAGTCGGTAGCGCGCCAGACTCGTAATCTGCAGTTCCCAGGTTCGAGTCCCAGCTGGGTCAGTGCTGAGATTTATCTCCGCACACTTCCCGCCCTGCCCACGGTCAGTAGGGGACACCGATGAGCTTGGAAAGGCCGCAGTCCGTCGGATGGGACGTTAAGCCGTGGCCCCGTGTGCGGGAGAGCCATATCCTGTGCACGTTAAAGAACACGCTGGATGGCCTTGACGGGAGGCTACCATCCGTCTCCCAACAGCTGTTCCAGTGGGTCCCCTCCCCCAACCTTCTCTGAGCCTTCGGGGTCCATGTGACCTGGCCATTTAGCCCATGGTGTGCAAAAAAGTGCCGCTCAGAGGTAAAACAACCCAAACCCTTATTTTGTAAATTTTACTTAATATTTTCTACTATATCAATTCTGTGCTCATGTCTTCATCAACTATTTCATTCCATCGTCTCATTTGCAAATTTTTTAATAATAACACTATCATAATAAAAAATTTTAAAACCTAGGTTTGAAAACTTTTTCAAAAATGCAACCCCACTAGAACTAAAATTATCTTTCGTTATCTTAATTAAAATTCCATAATGATCTAAATATTTAATTTCTATGCTAGAAATCAAACTGTGCCTTCAGCACCCCTTGATTTCTAGCTCATCACTCGGATCCCTATTTGATCTCGAATCTCTCTGGATCTGAAAATCTTTTTCATTTCTGAGTTCTACTACCGGAAATTTCCCTATTCACCAATTTTTAGATCTCCAGTGCAAGTATAAGAGGATTTGACCTCTGACCTCGAAGGACTTATCGCATCCAAAATTTGACATAATTTCTGATATCTACGACTCAAAATACCCCCATGCACCAATTTTCAGCCCTCTACCACCATTAGACCAACATTTGAGCTATGACTTCGAAGGACCCATTGCAACCAAATTTCATCATTTCCGAGATCTACGACTCAAAATACCCCCATGCACCAATTTTCAGCCCCTACCACCATTAGACCAACATTTGACCTATGACTTCGAAGGACCCATTGCAACCAAATTTCATCATTTCCGAGATCTACGACTCAAAATATCCGTATGCACCAATTTTCAGCCCTCTACCACCATTAGACCAACATTTGACCTATGACTTCGAAGGACCCATTGCAACCAAATTCCATCATTTCCGAGATCTACGACTCAAAATACCCCCATGCACCAATTTTCAGCCCTCTACCACCATTAGACCAACATTTGACCTATGACTTCGAAGGACCCATTGCAACCAAATTTCATCATTTCCGAGATCTACGACTCAAAATATCCCCATGCACCAATTTTCAGCCCTCTACCACCATTAGACCAACATTTGACCTATGACTTCGAAGGACCCATTGCAACCAAATTTCATCATTTCCGAGATCTACGACTCAAAATACCCCCATGCACCAATTTTCAGCCCTCTACCACCATTAGACCAACATTTGACCTATGACTTCGAAGGACCCATTGCAACCAAATTTCATCATTTCCGAGATCTACGACTCAAAATACCCCCATGCACCAATTTTCAGCCCTCTACCACCATTAGACCAACATTTGACCTATGACTTCGAAGGACCCATTGCAACCAAATTTCATCATTTCCGAGATCTACGACTCAAAATACCCCCATGCACCAATTTTCAGCCCTCTACCACCATTAGACCAACATTTGACCTATGACTTCGAAGGACCCATTGCAACCAAATTTCATCATTTCCGAGATCTACGACTCAAAATATCCCCATGCACCAATTTTCAGCCCTCTACCACCATTAGACCAACATTTGACCTATGACTTCGAAGGACCCATTGCAACCAAATTTCATCATTTCCGAGATCTACGACTCAAAATACCCCCATGCACCAATTTTCAGCCCTCTACCACCATTAGACCAACATTTGACCTATGACTTCGAAGGACCCATTGCAACCAAATTTCATCATTTCCGAGATCTACGACTCAAAATATCCCCACGCACCAATTTTCAGCCCTCTACCACCATTAGACCAACATTTGACCTATGACTTCGAAGGACCCATTGCAACCAAATTTCATCATTTCCGAGATCTACGACTCAAAATATCCCCATGCACCAATTTTCAGCCCTCTACCACCATTAGACCAACATTTGACCTATGACTTCGAAGGACCCATTGCAACCAAATTTCATCATTTCCGAGATCTACGACTCAAAATATCCCCATGCATCAATTTTCAGCCCTCTACCACCATTAGACCAACATTTGACCTATGACTTCGAAGGACCCATTGCAACCAAATTTCATCATTTCCGAGATCTACGACTCAAAATACCCCCATGCACCAATTTTCAGCCCTCTACCACCATTAGACCAACATTTGACCTATGACTTCGAAGGACCCATTGCAACCAAATTTCATCATTTCCGAGATCTACGACTCAAAATACCCCCATGCACCAATTTTCAGCCCTCTACCACCATTAGACCAACATTTGACCTATGACTTCGAAGGACCCATTGCAACCAAATTTCATCATTTCCGAGATCTACGACTCAAAATACCCCCATGCACCAATTTTCAGCCCTCTACCACCATTAGACCAACATTTGACCTATGACTTCGAAGGACCCATTGCAACCAAATTTCATCATTTCCGAGATCTACGACTCAAAATACCCCCATGCACCAATTTTCAGCCCTCTACCACCATTAGACCAACATTTGACCTATGACTTCGAAGGACCCATTGCAACCAAATTTCATCATTTCCGAGATCTACGACTCAAAATATCCCCATGCACCAATTTTCAGCCCTCTACCACCATTAGACCAACATTTGACCTATGACTTCGAAGGACCCATTGCAACCAAATTTCATCATTTCCGAGATCTACGACTCAAAATACCCCCATGCACCAATTTTCAGCCCTCTACCACCATTAGACCAACATTTGACCTATGACTTCGAAGGACCCATTGCAACCAAATTTCATCATTTCCGAGATCTACGACTCAAAATATCCCCATGCACCAATTTTCAGCCCTCTACCACCATTAGACCAACATTTGACCTATGACTTCGAAGGACCCATTGCAACCAAATTTCATCATTTCCGAGATCTACGACTCAAAATACCCCCATGCACCAATTTTCAGCCCTCTACCACCATTAGACCAACATTTGACCTATGACTTCGAAGGACCCATTGCAACCAAATTTCATCATTTCCGAGATCTACGACTCAAAATATCCCCATGCACCAATTTTCAGCCCTCTACCACCATTAGACCAACATTTGACCTATGACTTCGAAGGACCCATTGCAACCAAATTTCATCAATTCCGAGATCTACGACCCAAAATACACCCAGGAACTAATTTTTAGCTCTCTAGCATCGATAGATCTAAATCTGGCCTTTGCCCTCAAAATGTCTTTCGCCTTTGCTCTTAAATAGATTGATATTTTAATTTAGCCTGTATTTTGGTTAAATTAATGAGAATCAAATTAATTCTCTTGGGGCGGGGGTGGCTCAGTCGGTAGCGCGTCAGGCTCGTAATCTGTAGTTCCCAGGTTCGAGTCCCAGCTGGGTCAGCGTTGAGATTTATCTCCGCAAAATTCCCCGCCTTGCCCACGGTCAGTAGGGGACACCGATGGGCTTGGAAAGGCCGCCGTCCGTCGGATGGGACGTTAAGCCGTCGCTCCGTGTGCGGGAGAGCCATACCCTGTGCACGTTAAAGAACACGCTGGATGGCCTTGACGGGAGGCTACCATCTGTCTCCCAACAGCTGTTCCAGTGGGTCTCCTCCCCCAACCTTCTCTGAACCTTCGGGGTCCATGTGACCTAGCTATTTAGCCCATGGTGTGCAAAAAAAGTGCCGCTCAGAGGTAAAACAACCCAACCCAAATTAATTCTCTGTCATTTCAGTTTTTCGGAAGTATGGGATTTTTCAAAATTTTTATTAACATATTTATTAATATTAGTTGACGAACAAACAAATTTCCCCTCAAGCAGCTGCTTGCTCCAGAAGGCTGACAGGAGCCTGTCAATACAATATGCCAAAGAGACAGTTTGATGAGAAAGGCGAGACCTCATCAGAAAGAGAACATTCATGCATTATAGGTGGCGCTTGAAACCAGGTTCCTAAGGTTAGTAGACAAGCACGCTAACCACCCGGCCATCGGAAAGCCGATGAACAGTTTGTTAAAAATAACTTTCAGAAAAAAGAGAGAAATTGAAAGGACACAGATTTCTCATTTACCATTTTGTTGACGACTTCTTTCTTCCAGTCTCTCAATCGCAATTTGCTCTTCACTTTCTTTAACGGGAATATCTAGCTCCTTCATCTTCGCTTCGGAATTCTCATCTGGAATCCATGTGGCCTCACCGATCTCTTTATTTCCATCACGCAAGGTGAGGGGATTTTTCTAATTTGTCCTCCTCTCTTTCTCATTCTTCTTGAGTAACACTGTAACTACCAAACAGTTCGAAACGGTGGTATTCGCTATCATTAAAATACATTGAGAAGACTTTCAAAACCGGTTTAATGGGTTGTTGATAGATGGTCATTGATTTTTTTTTTTTCTCTCATTGGAAGTAATTTTGGCTTCATAGCCTTTTTGTACACTGCATACCAAATTACAAAATCTCCAAATTGCAAAACCTCCAAACCAAAAAAAGTATTGGAGATAACTAAACGAATAATTTACCGCCTCTGGTGAATATGGGATGCTTAGTATTAAGGAGGTTGGAGGATTTGGTTGTTTTACCTCTGAGCGGCACTTTTTTGCACACCATGGCCTAAATGGCCAGGTCACAAGGACCCGGGAGGCTCAGAGAAGGTTGGGGACGCACTGGAACAGCTGTTGGGAGACAGATGGTAGTCTCCCGTCAAGGCCATCCAGTGTGTTCTTTAACGTCCACAGGGTATTCTTTAACGTCCTTGGGGCGGGGGGGGGGCTCAGTCGGTAGCGCGCCAGGCTCGTAATCTGTAGTTCCCAGGTTCGAGTCCCAGCTGGGTCAGCGTTGAGATTTATCTCCGCAAAATTCCCCGCCCTGCCCACGGTCAGTAGGGGACACCGATGGGCTTGGAAAGGCCGCCGTCCGTCGGTTGAGACGTTAAGCCGTGGCCCCGTGTGCGGGAGAGACATACCATGTGCACGTTAAAGAACACGCTGGATGGCCTTGCCGGGAGGCTACTATCTGTCTCCCAACAGCTGTTCCAGTGGGTTTCCTCCCCCAACCTTCTCTGAGCCTTCGGGGTCCATGTGACCTGGCCATTTAGCCCATGGTGTGCAAAAAAGTGCCGCTCAGAGGTAAAACAACCCAACCCAACTTTAACGTCCCATCCGACGGACGGCGGCCTTTCCAAGCTCATCGGTCTCCCCTACTGACCGTGGGCAGGACGGGGAATTTTGCGGAGATAAATCTCAACGCTGACCCAGCTGGGACACGAACCTGGGAACTACAGATTACGAGTCTGGCGCGACTACCGACTGAGCCACCCCCGCCCCCCAAATTCTGATCCTTCCATCAGCATGATGCAAAAGGAAACTTTATTCTTCCGACCAGACTTCCTTTTTACAGTCTTCAACGGTCCAGTGCCGATGCTCCTGCATCCACTGGGGCGGGGGTGGCTCAGTCGGTAGCGCGCCAGACTCCAAATCTGCAGTTCCCAGGTTCGAGTCCCAGCTGGGTCAGCGTTGAGATTTATCTCCGCAAAACTCCCGCCCTGCCCACGGTCAGTAGGGGACACCGATGAGCTTGGAAAGGCCGCCGATCGTCGGATGGGCCGTTAAGCCGTGGTCCCGTGTGCGGGAGAGCCATACCCTGTGCACGTTAAAGAACGCACTGGGTGGCCTTGACGGAAGGCTACCATCTGTCTCCCAACAGCTGTTCCAGTGGGTCCCCTCCCCCAACCTTCTCTGAGCCTTCGGGGTCCATGTGACCTGGCCATTTAGCCCATGGTGTGCAAAAAAGTGCCGATCAGAGGTAAAACAACCCAACCCAACCTGCATCCACTGGAAGACATGCTTTCATGTTCTTCACTGACAACATCGGCATTTGTCATAGTTTGCGGCTGTTGCAGCCCATTTGCGACAAGGTCTGTTATGGGTGCATTTGAAATGACCTTCTGCACATCAATGTTGAATTCTGCTGTGATTTGCCTAGTTGTGGGCTCGTCTGTTCGCTTGCACGATTCTCGCCAGTCTCCTCTGATCCTTCTCATCCACAAATTATTTTCGTCCACAAGATCGCCAATTATTGGTAGTTTTTTTGCTTTTAGCACCATTCTTGGAACGATCGCTCAAAAAAGTATTCGAACACTATGGTCGATTACAGAATTCAGAAAAAATATCTGGCAACGATTTTTTTTAGAAATCAGTGATCTGGCAACCTTCGTGGACGTGACACGAAGGTTGCCAGATCACTGATTTCTAAAAAAAATCGTTGCCAGATATTTTTCTGAATTCTGTAATCAATCAACCGCAGTGTTCGGATACTTTTTTCAGCGACTGTAGGTGGTCATATTATTTTGATACTAGATCGTGTGGGCTCACTCACGGAAATATTGAGCGTGTGCAGTTACCGTTCACAGCAAACTGGAGCGTGTGCAGTAACTGCACACGCTCCAGTTTGCTGTGAACGGTAACTGGAGCGTGTACAGTTGCTGTACACGCTCCAGATATTTTTCCTGATTTCTGTAATCACGTGACACGAAGGTTGCCAGATCACTAATTTCTAAAAAAAAATCGTTGCCAGATATTTTTCCTGAATTCTGTAATCAACCATAGTGTTCGGATACTTTTTTGAGCGTCTGTACACCCTTGAAACATTTGTGCGTGAAAAGCCCAGAAGGACGGGCGTTTGGGAGGTGATACAGCACACCTAGCACCAATTACCATGCCACATTCAAGGTCACTCGTTTTGCCCATTCTGACGCTTATCCAACTCTAACTGATGATATGTGCTTACAGTCGCTCAAATAAATATCCGAACGCTATGGTTGATTACAGAATTCAGGAAAAATATCTAGCAACGATTTTTTCAGAAATTAGTGATCTGGCAACCTTCGTGTCACGTGATTACAGAATTCAGGAAAAATATCTGGAGCGTGTACAGCAACTGTACACGCTCCAGTTACCGTTCACAGCAAACTGGAGCGTGTGCAGTTACTGCACACGCTCCATTTTGCTGTGAACGGTAATTGCACACTCTCAATATTTCTGTGAGTGGGCCCACACGATCCAAGTAATCGTGTCACGTGACACGAAGCTTGGCAGATCACTAATTTCTAAAAAAAATCGTTGCCAGATATTTTTTCTGAATTCTGTAATCAACCATAGTTTTCGGATACTTTTTTGAGCGACGGTAGGTGGTCATATTATTTTGATACTAGATCGTGTGGGCTCACTCACGGAAATATTGAGCGTGTGCAGTTACCGTTCACAGCAAACTGGAGCGGTTGCGGTTAATGTTCACAGCACATTGGATCGTGTGAGCTCACAAAAACTTGGATCGTGTGAGCTCACAAAAACTTGGATCGTGTGGGCCCACTCACAGAAATATTGAGAGTGTGCAATTACCGTTCACAGCAAAATGGAGCGTGTGCAGTAACTGCACACGCTCCATTTTGCTGTGAAGTTACCGTTCACAGCAAACTGGAGCGTGTGCAGTAACTGCACACGCTCCAGTTTGCTGTGAACGGTAACTGGAGCGTGTACAGTTGCTGTACACGTTCCAGATAATTTTTCTGAATTCTGTAATCACGTGACACGAAGGTTGCCAGATCACTAATTTCTAAAAAATTCGTGCCATATATTTTTTCTGAATTCTGCAATCAACCGTAGCGTTTGGGTACTTTTTTGAGCGACTGTACACTGTTCATAAAATATCACAAATACTATTTTTACAAAATTAAATGTTGGCTACAAATCCTTAATTTCTAATTTATTATCAGTTCATAACTATCTTTCTTTCAAATTTCGTTTTCAATTTCGATAGTATACGTCTGCATTAATGATGACTATTTTTCTTCACCACAAAGAAATGTATGAGAAATTAATCCAATCTTACATGAATTAATGCAAATGAAGTATAAAATAATAATATGCTCCCTCTACTCTGGCTCCTGTCAGACTTCTGTGGCAAGCAGCTGCTTGAGGAGGTATGTTTTTTGATGCATATTATTACTTCCGAACTAAAATTTCAGTTGTTGGGTTGTTTTACCTCTGAGCGGCACTTTTTTTGCACACCATGGGCTAAATGGGACCACGAAGGCTTAGAGAAGGTTGGGGGAGGGAATCCACTGGAACAGCTGTTGAGAGACAGATGGTAGCCTCCCGTCAAGTCCATCCAGCGCGTTCTTTAACGTGCATAGGGTATGGCTCGCCCGCATACGGGCGCCACGTCTTAACGTTCCATCCGACGGACGGCGGCCTTTCCAAGGCCATCGGTGTCCCCTACTGACCGTGGGCAGGGCGGGGAATTTTGCGGAGATAAATCTCAACGCTGACCCAGCTGGGACTCGAACCTGGAAACTACAGATACGAGCCTGACGCGCTACCGACTGAGTCACTCCCGCCCATCGGTGTTCCCTACTGACCGTGGGCAGGGCGGGAAATTTGCGGAGATAAATCTCAACGCTGACCCAGCTGGGACTCGAACCTGCGAACTACAGATTACGAACCGAACCTGGGAACTACAGATTACGAGCCTGACGCGCTACCGACTGAGCCACTCCGCCCCTGAAATTTCAGATAAATATGTATAAATAAAAGTTCCATTGTACATTTTATTCATAAACAAGGATTTCTTTTCGAAACTTATCCCTTTTTTTTAAATAAGTTGCTGATCTCGATTTGAAAGGTTTCGATTTACAAGGTGATTTCGCAGAACCTATCTACCGTTTAAATCGAGGGATGATGTGAATATTCGTGGGGTGATTTTAGTTGAATTTTTACTCTCTAGATGTCAGCACATTCTCTGTAAATCACGTTTCTATTCTCTGCATCAGCGTCTGCTAGACTAGCAGTGGCCTCATTTCATCTGACAGAGGCGTCTGAGGATGACAACACAGTACATGTACATAATCTTATTAGTCAATTTGGAATTTTTAGGTCTTCACTCTTCAAAAAGTTTCAAATGTTTTGATCGTAATATAGGAAGGGATTGGTGTCTCAGAGGAAATTTATATTCTAAAGTATTGTAATAACTCGCAAACATTTCCTGATATGCAACTTAGTTGGACTGAAGTTGATCGGAGCTGTTAAACAGACGAAATTCATCTATGCTAAAATTGGAATATACCGTTTTCATTACAACCTTTTATCACTCTTATGTATGCCCCTTAGGACACAAGTATTCGAGAGTGTTGTTTATCGGAGGAACAATTAGTAAGTGTTTTGTTTTATATATATTAATAATTAGCTGATTAACCCTTTCACGACTAAGGGAAACATTTTTCCCATTTTAAAATTGGTGATTGTCGCATTTAATTATAACCTTATCTGCATTTTTTATACAGAATGTCAAAATAGAACGTATGCCGAACGCCATTACGTAAACGGGAACGTTTAGAAAACAAAAACAGAACTGTCAGGACGCATAATATATGTACTATGTGCAATGTCCATCTTTGCCTCAGTACCAAAAGAAATTGCTTCGCAGAATATCATAATTAGCACATCATTTTGTATAGTAATTTTATTTCATAATTTTGTATTATTTTAGTTAACATTTTGTTCTAATAAACCAATAAATAAAAGACATTGCATAATAAGCCTAACTATAATTTGTGTTACCTTTATAGTCCATTGGGAAAAATATTTCCCATAAAATTCCAAAAAAACTACACATTGTTATGTATTTTTCTTATGTTTTTTATTTATTTTACGTCTAAACAAACTAAAATAAACAGTTACATACTAATATTTACTCTTAGAAACCTTATGGTCCCGAAAAGGGTTAAGCCCGTTGAAATGGGACATGATTTTTTGGTTTGATTAAATATTCACTCAATAGTTAAGAAAATAAATTCCTTTTTTGCTTTTTATAAAACTTGATTCAAAATCTCTAAATCTAATATCACGTAATCATCATGCAAAAGTCCTCTAATCACAATGATCCGTGTAAATACTCTGAGCATTCTCGTGTCTCTGGATTCTCTGTTTTTCAGCTTTTCACCTGGGCACGAAAAAAAAATGAATGCTCGAATAGGACATTCTATTATGAGGGACCCAAAATTTATGTATGTGTTTCATGACGACCAAAATGAGAGTCTATGTGCAAAATTTGAGGTCGATAGGATTAAAAATAGCTGATACACAGAGCATTACGGTGATAATGACTAAAATATAAAATAACAAGCTGTGATTACTAGATTTATAGATTTCATGATGGCTTTGACTCTACTTATTTTTAAAATCACTTGATCGTTAGATTTTATGGGTTGATTTACCTCTGAGCAGCACTTTTTTTTGCACACCATGGGCTAAATGGTCAGGTCACAAGGACCCCAAAGGCTCAGAGAAGGTTGGGGGAGGAGACCCACTGGAACAGCTGTTGGGAGACAGGTAGTAGTCTCCCATCAAAGCCATCCAGCGTGTTCTTTAACGTGCACAGGGTATGGCTCTCCTGCACACGGTCCATCATCGCACACAAAAAAGTCCCATCCGACGGACGGCGACATTTCCAAACCCATCGGTGTCTCCTACTGACCGTGGGCAGGGTGGGGATTTTTTTCAACGCTGACCCAGCTGGGACTCGAACCTGGGAATTTCAGATTACGAGCCTGGCGCGCTACCGACTGAACCTTATATGGAATGCCTGACAAGTTAGTTAGCATGATGAAAGCTCTCTATAATAATAGTGAATCGTATGTGAGAATTGGTAAGGCTTGTAGCGATTGGTTAGCATGGCTAGTGAAGTTAGACAAGGGTTCATTTTGTCTCCTTTTCTCTTTAGTTTGGGGGCGGGGGTGGCTCAGTCGGTAGCGCGCCAGACTCGTAATCTGAAGTTCCCAGGTTCGAATCCCAGCTGGGTTTAGGAAAGGTCGCCGTACGTCGGATGGGACGTTAAGCCGTGGCCCCGTGTGCGGGAGAGCCATACCCTGTGCATGTTAAAGAACACGCTGGATGGCCTTGACGGGAGGCTACCATAAGTCTCCTAACAGCTGTTCCAGTGGGTCCCCTCCCCCAACCTTCTCTGAGCCTTCGGGGTCTATGTGACCTGGCCATTTAGCCCATGGTGTGCAAAAAAGTGCCGCTCAGAGGTAAAACAACCCAACCCAAGAGACTGGTAATAGAGTAGGCTTGGTGATAAACAATAAAAACTAATGTGATGAAAATTGATGAGGAAGATGGTGCTTTAGTTGTTTCCAATGGTTGATTCCTTGAGCAAGTGTCTCAGTTTAATTATCTTGGGAACCGTTTAACAGATACCGGTGATTGATTCTTGGATAATACAGGGTTCAGTGGCTCAAGTTTTGTACACCCTGTAACGGTGGGTTGGGTTGTTTTACCTCTGAGCGGCACTTTTTTACACACCATGGGCTAAATGGCCAGGTCACATGGACCCCGAAGGCTCAGAGAAGGTTGGGGGAGGGGACCCACTGGAACAGCTGTTGGGAGACAGATGGTAGCCTCCCGTCAAGGCCATCCAGCGTGTTCTTTAACGTGCACAGGGTATGGCTCTCCCGCACACGGAGCCACGGCTTAACGTCCCATCCGACGGACGGCGGCCTTTCCAAGCCCATCGGTGTCCCCTACTGACCGTGGGCAGGGCGGGAAATTTTGCGGAGATAAATCTCAACGCTGACCCAGCTGGGACTCGAACCTGGGAATTACAGATTACGAGCTTAGCGCGCTACCGACTGAGCCACCCCGCCCTCTGTAACGGTGGAAAATGGCAAAACGTTTCAACGAATATTTCAAATGATATATTTGTGCCAGAAATTTGAAATTTTTGTGGTATAATGCAGACCCGGATACAGAAAAATAATCGAGGGGGACCTCAAAAATCACAATCGAGTAGGAAAAATGTAAAAAAAAAGGGGAGGAGCAAGAAAATGGATTTCTAATGAATTATAACTTTTATCCCTTCCATTGTTTTGTTTTTAAAAAAATTCTTGAAAAATGCTTAAAATATAAATAAGTTTAGCATTTTTTTCTTCTGTTAACATTATTAGCATTCTTAAAAGGGGGGGGGGTATGGTCTCCTTGCCCCCCATATCATGTCTTAGAGCCATGATGAGAGGAAGCTGCACGTGTCAAATTCGATGATCATAGCTCTTACCATTTAAGAAAAGTTCTTTTCTGTCTTTTAAGTAGGCCTTTTTTGTGGGGGAAGGTTGGGGGATGGAATCCTCATTGCTTACAGTAAGGGTAAGAGGAAGCTCTTTGCCAATCTTAATGACTCTTTAATGTTCAGGAGAAATTCCTTGTATTTACGTGTGTGAATAGGGAGGGGACGTTTTTCGAGAAAGGTGGGGAGATGTAATACTTATGTTTCTTTACCCTGCGAGGACTGGAAGTTTTATACCAAATCCTCGATAAAGAAAGTCCTCGATAGTCCAAATCCTCGATAAGGAAAGTCCTCGATAGCCCAAATCTTTGATAAAGAAAGTCCTCGATATCCTAAATCCTCGATAAAGAAAGTCCTCGATAGCCCAAATCCTCGATAAAGAAAGTCCTCGATAGCCCAAATCCTCGATAAAGAAAGTCCTCGATAGCCCAAATCCTCGATAAAGAAAGTCCTCGATAGTCTAAAAATCCTCGATAAAGAAAGTCTTCGATAGCCCAAATCCTCGATAAAGAAAGTCCTCGATAGTCCAAATCCTCGATAAAGTCCTCGATAGTCCAAATCCTCGATAAAGAAAGTCTCGATAGCCCAAATCCTCGATAAAGAAAGTCCTCGATAGCCCAAATCCTCGATAAAGAAAGTCGTCGATAGCCCAAATCCTCGATAAAGTCCTCGATATTCCAAATCCTCGATAAATAAAGCCCTCGATAGTCCAAAAACCCTCGATAGCCCAAATCCTCGATAAAGAAAGTCCTCGATAGTCCAAATCCTCGATAAAGAAAGTCCTCGATAGCCCAAATCCTCGATAAAGTCCTCGATAGCCCAAATCCTCGATAAAGAAAGTCCTCGATATTCCAAATCCTCGATAGTCCAAAAATCCTCGATAAAGAAAGTCCTCGATAGTCCAAATCCTCGATAAAGAAAGTCCTCGATAGTCCAAATCCTCGATAGCCCAAATCCTCGATAAAGAAAGTCCTCGATAGCTCAAATCCTCGATAAAGTCCTCGATAGTCCAAATCCTCGATAAAGTCCTCGATAGTCCAAATCCTCGACAAAGTCCTCGATAGTCCAAATCCTCGATAAAGAAAGTCCTCGATAGCCCAAATCCTCGATAAAGAAAGTCCTCGATAGCCCAAATCCTCGATAAAGAAAGTCCTCGATAGCCCAAATCCTCGATAAAGTCTTCGATATTCCAAATCCTCGATAAATAAAGTCCTCGATAGTCCAAAAATCCTCGATAGCCCAAATCCTCGATAAAGAAAGTCCTCGATAGTCCAAATCCTCGATAAAGAAAGTCCTCGATAGCCCAAATCCTCGATAAAGAAAGTCCTCGATAGCCCAAATCTTTAATAAAGTCCTCGATAGCCCAAATCCTCGATAAAGTCCTCGATAGCCCAAATCCTCGATAAAGAAAGTCCTCGATAGCCCAAATCCTCGATAAAGAAAGTCCTCGATAGTCCAAAAATCCTCGATAAAGAAAGTCCTCGATAGCCCAAATCCTCGATAAAGAAAGTCCTCGATAGTCCAAATCCTCGATAAAGAAAGTCCTCGATAGTCCAAATCCTCGATAAAGAAAGTCCTCGATAGTCCAAATCCTCGATAAAGAAAGTCCTCGATACCCCAAATCCTCGATAAAGAAAGTCCTCGATAGCTCAAATCCTCGATAAAGAAAGTCCTCGATAGTCCAAATCCTCGATAAAGTCCTCGATAGTCCAAATCCTCGACAAAGTCCTCGATAGTCCAAATCCTCGATAAACAAAGTCCTTGATAGCCCAAATCCTCGATAAAGAAAGTCCTCGATAGCCCAAATCCTCGATAAAGAAAGTCCTCGATAGCCCAAATCCTCGATAAAGAAAGTCCTCGATAGCCCAAATCCTCGATAAAGAAAGTCCTCGATAGCCCAAATCCTCGATAAAGTCCTCGATATTCCAAATCCTCGATAAATAAAGTCCTCGATAGTCCAAAAATCCTCGATAGCCCAAATCCTCGATAAAGAAAGTCCTCGATAGTCCAAATCCCCGATAAAGAAAGTCCTCGATAGCCCAAATCCTCGATAAAGAAAGTCCTCGATAGCCCAAATCTTTAATAAAGAAAGTCCTCGATAGCCCAAATCCTCGATAAAGTCCTCGATAGCCCAAATCCTCGATAAAGAAAGTCCTCGATATTCCAAATCCTCGATAAATAAAGTCCTCGATAGTCCAAATCCTCGATAAAGAAAGTCCTCGATAGTCCAAATCCTCGATAAAGAAAGTCCTCGATAGTCCAAATCCTCGATAGCCCAAATCCTCGATAAAGAAAGTCCTCGATAGCCCAAATCCTCGATAAAGAAAGTCCTCGATAGTCCAAATCCTCGATAAAGAAAGTCCTCGATAGTCCAAATCCTCGATAAAGAAAGTCCTCGATAGTCCAAATCCTCGATAGCCCAAATCCTCGATAAAGAAAGTCCTCGATAGCCCAAATCCTCGATAAATAAAGTCCTCGATAGTCCAAATCCTCGATAAATAAAGTCCTCGATAGTCCAAATCCTCGATAAATAAAGTCCTCGATAGTCCAAATCCTCGATAAAGAAAGTCCTCGATAGCGCAAATCCTCGATAAAGAAAGTCCTCGATAGCCCAAATCCTCGATAAAGAAAGTCCTCGATAGTCCAAATCCTCGATAAAGAAAGTCCTCGATAGTCCAAATCCTCGATAAAGAAAGTCCTCGATAGTCCAAATCCTCGATAGCCCAAATCCTCGATAAAGAAAGTCCTCGATAGCCCAAATCCTCGATAAATAAAGTCCTCGATAGTCCAAATCCTCGATAAAGAAAGTCCTCGATAGCCCAAATCCTCGATAAAGAAAGTCCTCGATAGTCCAAATCCTCGATAAAGAAAGTAGAGAAATCATTCCCCGTTTTTTCTAAAGAAAAAAAAAGAACATTCTGGGAATATCTTATTTGAGGGCCAAACTTTTTTCACTATTTTAAGGTGCGGTTTTAAGAAGTTGTATAGTAAATTTGGTGGCCCCAGCTCTTATCTTTTAGAAGCAGTTCCTGCCATTTGTTTTTTCGGTGCCCTCTCAGATATATAGTAATTTTTTTTTTGTCTGGTATTTAAAAATGGTTTAATGTCATTCCCTTGGCCGTCCCGTGGCCGAGTAGTTACTACTGTTCTAAGGGCCCTGGGTTCGAGCCCCGGGTAAGGCATGGATGTTTATGTCGGTTTTCTCCTGGCAGGCTCCTGTCAGACCTCTGTGGTGAAAGCATCTGCTTGAGGGAGGGTTTAGTATTATTTTTTTTTAATGTCATTCACAAGCAGGGCCGGATCTAGTCTCCCCCCCCCTCCTTTAGAATGCTAGTAAGGGTAATAGAAAAAAAATTATGAAATTTATTTAATTGAATGCAGTTTTCAAGAAATGTTTTAAAGAACTGTTAAACGGAGGATGAAATGTTATAATGCATTAAAAATTCTGTCTCTTGTCCCCCCCCCCCCCATTTTTTCCCAGATTCAGACCTTTTCACAAGTAAAAAACTGAAAAATTGGTTTTTGAAAGAAAAAAAAAGTTTTATTTATAGCTTAAAATAGATCTTAAAACAGATAAGAATATGCTTAAAATTAGTAAAAAACCTTAAAAAAAAACAATATACAAGTGTTTAAAGTTAAGAAATATATCTGTCAGACCAAGTACGACAGTATTGTATAGAACAGAGCGTGACAAAGGTTGGTTGTTGGTTGGTTGTTTTACCTCTGAGGGGCACTTTTTTTGCACACCATGGGCTAAATGATCAGGTCACATGGACCCCGAAGGCTCAGAGAAGGTTGGGGGAGGGGACCCACTGGAATAGCTGTTGGGAGACAGATGGTAGCCTCCCGTCAAGGCCATCCAGCGTGTTCTTTAACGTTCACAGGGTATGGCTCTCCCGCACACGGGGCCACGTCTTAACGTCCCATCCTACGGACGGCGGCCTTTCCATGCCCATCGGTGTCCCCTACTGACCATGGGCAGGCTACCGACTGAGCCACCCCCGCCCCCGTGACAAAGGTTTAAAAGCACTGCATGATATTGGTATCTGCAAGATATGAATGTTATTTCAATAATGGTAATCGGGGCAAATTTTGTTTTAATTTACACCAAACACCAGTTTCGAAAAAATTTACCAAAGTAGTTTTACAAGAAATGTGCCGAAATTTATCTGCAAAATGCATATAGTGCTGTTGCTTTATAAAATGCAAATAAAGTTGGCAATAATTTTAATATATCCTACATTAATATTCGTTGATCGAAAGCAAGTAACCATTTAAACTCCGAGATCAAAATTGTTTCCTTTGTATTCCACCAGATGGCGCTGGGTTCGGGCGGCCATGTACAGGATGGGCACAAACCGAGTTTGCTTTGGCGTCCGACTGGTGGCGCTGTAACACAACGGTTGCTCATTCTGTCCTATATCGTTGAATCTGCTGCAGAGCTGTTAGGAGGAAAATGGAAACCTTACGTCAAGGCCATCCAACGTGCTCTTTACAGGGTCTTGATAATCCCGCACATCCGAGGACGGTGACCTTTCCAAGCCCTTAGGTTTCCTCTACTGACTGAGGGCAGAGTGGGGGTTGAACAGAGATAAATCTCGACGCTTGCGCAGTTGAAACTCAAACCTGGGAAGTGTAGATTACGATCCTGTGGCACTAGCGACTGAGCCGTCACGTTGAACGAGGTAAACACGTTTGAGATTTTCATAGCAGCAAAAATGAAGATTTCTTTATAAGTGGCGGATTACATAAATACGAAACAATATCATTCATAAAACTTCACTTTACTAATTACGTAGAATTAAGGGGGAAACAAGGGCAATCACCTCCACCCCCTTGATAATGTTAGTAATAGAGAACAGGCGGGAAAAATATTAAACATATATATGATGAAGAGGTGGATCTGGGAGGGGGGGGGGGGCAAGGAGGACTCCAACCTAATAATGCTAGTAAGGGTAATGGAGGTAAATAGGTATTAAACATATATTTCATGCCGTTGGGTTGTTTTACCTCTGAGTGGCACTTTTTTGCACACCATGGGCTAAATGGCCAGGTCACATGGACCCCGAAGGCTCAGAGAAAGTTGGGGGAGGGGACCCACTGGAACAGCTGTTGGGAGACAGATGGTAGCCTCCCTTCAAGGCCATACAGCGTGTTCTTTAAAGTGCACAGGGTATGGCTCTCCCGCACACGGGACCACGGCTTAACGTCCCATCCGACGGGCGGCGGCCTTTCCAAGCCCATCGGTGTCCCCTACTGACCGTGGGCAGGGCAGGGAATTTTGCGGAGATAAATCTCAACGCTGACCCAGCTGGGACTCGAACCTGGGAACTACAGATTACGAGCCTGGCGCGCTACCGACTGAGCGCCCCCCCCCCCCCCCCCCCCCCCCCCCCCAATATATTGGAGGACTTTGTATTCAAGTCTAGGGTCAGCATTCAGAAAGTGCTTGACTTTATTGTATCGGTGAGGCAGTGAATTAAGGCTGTGCCCAAGTTAAGTGTTTATATATGTTTATGTAAGGTGAAGTGCATGATATTAAATGTTATATCTAACCAAGTGCATGGTTTTCTTAATGAACACAGCTGTAGTGTGAGTTGGGTTGGGTTGTTTTACCTCTGAGCGGCACTTTTTTGCACACCATAGGCTAAATGGCCAGGTCACATGGACCCCGAAGGCTCAGAGAAGGTTGGGGGAGGGGACCCACTGGAACAGCTGTTGGGAGACAGATGGTAGCCTCCCGTCAAGGCCATCCAGCGTGTTCTTTAACGTGCACAGGGTATGGCTCTCCCGCACACGGGACCACGGCTTAACGTCCCATCCGACGGGCGGCGGCCTTTCCAAGCCCATCGGTGTCCCCTACTGACCGTGGGCAGGGCAGGGAATTTTGCGGAGATAAATCTCAACGCTGACCCAGCTGGGACTCGAACCTGGGAACTACAGATTACGAGCCTGGCGCGCTACTGACTGAGCCACCCCCGCCCCCTGTAGTGTGAGTCAAGTAGAGACATTAAGCCAACAGATCTCTCATATAAATAAGAAAGATCTTTGACATACCACTCCTTGGAATTGAAAGAAATTGGGAATATCCATTTCCTTGTGCGAAAGTGTTGTCGGAGGATTTGGGGATGTGGTTCATCTTCTGCTGGGGTAGGGGTGGCTCAGTCGGTAGCGCGCCAGGCTCGTAATCTACAGTTCCCAGGTTCGAGTCCCAGCTGGGTCAGCGTTGAGATTTATCTCCGCAAAAATTCCCCGCCCTGCCCACGGTCAGTAGGGGACACCGATGGGCTTGGAAAGCGCCGTCCGTCGGATGGGACGTTAAGGCGTGGTCCCGTGTGCTGGAGAGCCATACCCTGTGCACGTTAAAGAACACGCTGGATGGCCTTGACGGGAGACTACTATCTGTCTCCCAACAGCTGTTCCAGTGGGTCCCCTCCCCCAACAGGGGCGGGGGTGGCTCAGTCGGTAGCGCGCCAGGCCCGTAATCTGTAGTTCCCAGGTTCGAGTCCCAGCTGGGTCAGCGTTGAGATTTATCTCCGCAAAAATTCCCCGCCCTGCCCACGGTCAGTAGGGGACACCGATGGGCTTCAAAAGGCCGCCGTCCGTCGGATGGGACGTTAAGCCGTGGCCCCGTGTGCGGGAGAGCCATACCCTGTGCACGTTAAAGAACACGCTGGATGGCCTTGACGGGAGGCTACCATCTGTCTCCCAACAGCTGTTCCAGTGGGTCCCCTCCCCCAACCTTCTCTGAGCCTTCGGGGTCCATGTAACCTGGCCATTTAGCCCATGGTGTGCAAAAAAGTGCCGCTCAGAGGCAAAACCACCCAACCACCCTCCCCCAACCTTCTCTGAGCCTTCGGGGTCCATGTGACCTGGCCATTTAGCCCATGGTGTGCAAAAAAGTGCCGCTCAGAGGTAAAACAACCCAATCTATCTCTTTCCATCGTTTATTTTTTCCTATTGAACTCATTCTTCCCCCATCCCCTCCACCAACCGAAGGTATTTTTTGGCTCGGTGCCTGGGCAAATGAAGTGTTTTGGAAAAACCAGCAATCCGATAACTCGACAAATGAAAAATGAGCCGTTAATAGAAAAATAAGGAAAATAAAACTGGTCAAATTACTTTTCGTACGGCTTTGGATGGCACTTGAAAAATTGAACATCCAAGATATCGGGTATGTTACCTGCGTAATTGTATTTATGCCTCGAGAGGAAATAAACACACGCGCCACTGAATTATAAACCTTTATTGCCCATATACAATATCATTCATGAAATGGTAGCCTCCCGTCAAGTCACAGAATAAGAATTAAGGGGGGAAACAAAGGCAACTCCCTCCACCCCCTTGATAATGTTAGTAATAAGAACAGCCGTCCCATGGCCGAGTGCTTAGCGCGCTTGGCTACTGATCTACGGGACCTGGGTTCGAGCCCCGGGTAAGGCATGGATGTTCGTGTTGTTTTTCTGCTGAGGTCCTGCCATCCTCTCAGACCTTCTACTGTGGCATATAAACTGACAGGCTCCTGTCACACCTCTGTGGCAAGCAGCTGCTTGAGGGGGTATTTATTTATTTTATAATAAGAACAGGCGGGAAAAATATTAAATATATATATGCATGAAGAGGTGGATCTGGGGAGGGGGGGGGGCAAGGAGGACTCCAACCTAATAATGCTAGTAAGGGTAATGGAGGTAAATAGTCGAGTTAGACCAGTAGGGGACACCGATGGGCTTGTAAAGGCCGCCGTCCGTCGGATGGGACGTTAAGCCGTGGCCCCGTGTGTGGGAGAGTCATACCCTGTGCACGTTAAAGAACACGCTGGATGGCCTAGACGGGAGGCTACCATCTGTCTCCCAACAGCTATTCCAGTGAGTCACCTCCCCAAACCTTCTCTGAGCCTTCGGGGTCCATGTGACCTGGCCATTTAGCCCATGGTGTGCAAAAAAGTGCCGCTCAGAGGTAAAACAACCCAACCCAAGCTAATCGCTCCCCATACCATGATGCCTGTTGTGGGCGCTGTGTGTCGCTGGTGGATGCACGATGGAAGAAGCCCCTCGCCTTTGGACGCATAAACGACCATCAGACCCTCTTAAGCAGAATCGGCTTTCATCACTGAAGACCATACACTACCATTCTTCCCTCCAATGAACTCGAGCACATTTGACAGTGATGAGGTGACAATGGTAACTGTGCCATGGCATAGTTACCATTGGTACGACCATGGTAACCTTGGTACGACAGAAGATCGAATTTGTGATGCTGTAGCTGTTTTCTCTGCCAACGCCGCCTTCCTGATACACCGATTATCTCGTGCGTCGATAACTCTGTGTTGTCGGGAACCACATCTGCGAGTGTGTGAATGCTCTTCTGACCATGACGCCACCATTGTACCACTTTCGATACATAAGCTATACCAAAGGAGTTTGTTATCAGGGAAGTTTTAATAAAGGGAACTTTTGATAAGGGGAGGGAACTTTTGATAAGGGGGGTGGAACTTTTGATAGGGGTTTTATAATGAGGGGGATTAAAAAATTGGGACTTTGTAATTGACGATTGCATCATCAAATCGTTGCCACCCCAAAGTTTAGTTGGACTTGGAAAATTTCAGATGAACGTGGATACCAAGGGAGTTTGTGATCTGGGGAGTTTAATAAAGGAAACTTTTGATAAGGGGGGTTTTTAATAACGGGGAGGGAATTTTAATAAAGGGGGATGGAACTTTTGATAGGGTGATTTTTTTAATGAAGGAGAGACAGTTTTGATAAATGTTTAATTAATAAGCAATAAATACATGGAATATACTACTTTGGTACTCCTCCATAGTCACTAGATGGCGCCAGGGGTTAAAAGTGGGGAGTTTTTAAGGGGGGAAGTCAAAAATCGGGAAATTATAGCTAAAATAGGGTTTTTTCTAAGAATAGTACTCCTCATAGTCACCAGATGGCTCGAGTCCCAGCTGGGTCAGCGTTGAGATTTATCTCCGCAAAATTCCCCGCCCTCCCCACGGTCAGTAGGGGACACCGATGGTCTTGGAAAGGCCGCCGTCCGTCGGATGGGACGTTAAGCCGTGGCACCGTGTGCGGGAGAGCCATACCCTGTTGCACGTTAAAGAACACGCTGGATGGCCTTGACGGGAGGCTACCATCTGTCTCCCAACAGCTGTTCCAGTGGGTCCCCTCCCCCAACCTTCTCTGAGTCTTCGGGGTCCATGTGACCTGGCCATTTAGCCCATGGTGTGCAAAAAAGTGCCGCTCAGAGGTAAAACAACCCAACCCAACAGATGGCGCCACGGGTAAAAGGGGGGGAGGAAGGGGGTTTAATAAAGGGGAGGAATTTTTAATAAAAGAGTTTTTTTTAATAAGGGGGATTTATTTATTTTTTAATTAATTTTTAATTATTAATTATTAATTATGAATATTAATAAGGGACGTGGCCAGTTATGGATATTAACAAGGGCGTGGTTCGTGACGTCATAGGGGTAAAGCACGGTGGTAAAAGTCCCAAGTTGGGAACTTACTACTGAGGTGTATGTGGATTAGAGTTAGCTGGTAACCCTACATGATGAAGGGAGTGAGTAAAGGAGGATTTTCGGTGTCACTTTGTGTAGATGTTACCTTCACTCTCTTGGGAGAAGAGTAACAGAGTGCGAAAAGGAAGTCTTGTCTTGTTATTAGTTACTGAAGCAGGTGTTTATAACATATAAAGCTTTAAGTCTCATTTTCACTATGGACGAAGCAGATTTTTTATACATTACACATTCAACGTATTCAGCAGCGACCCCCCTTGTAAAGCGATTATGACTCCCAGTTTGAGAAACATGTCTTTCTTCAAGATTCGGGAAATGCCACTTCCAAAGAAGTGAAAGCCCGTTCCATAGGTCCATCCCTCCATTATTCACTGTATGCAGAACTGGGTCTTGGGGAGGAGGGGGCATCCCCCCCCCCCCCCCCCCCTTCAGAATGCTAGTGTCGTGCACATCCCAGAGGTTGGACTATGAGCGCTCTGTCTGCCAAATGTGTAATCAATAGAGTTTTGCATTGTGATTTATCCATACCAGGAATTTAATGGCATACAAGAATTTAGGGCTGCCGGTTAGGACACGCTGAAGAAGAAGATTTAGGTTGGGTTGTTTTACCTCTGAGCGGCAATTTTTTGCACACCGTTGGCTAAATGGCAAGGTCACATGAACCCCGAAGGCTCAGAGAAGGTTGGGGGAGGGGACCCACTGGAACAGCTGTTGGGAGTCTGATGGTAGCTCCCGTCAAGGCCATCCAGCGTGTTCTTTAACATACAGGGTATGGCTTTCCCGCACATGGGGCCACGGCTTAACGTCCCATCAGACGGACGGCGGCCTTTCCAAGCCCATCGGTGTTCGCTACTGACTGTGGGCAGAGCTTGGAATTTTGCGGAGATAAATCTCAACGCTGACCCAGCTGGGACACCAACCTGGGAACTGCAGATTACGAGCCTGGCGCGCTATCGACTGAGCCACCCCCACCCCACTGAAGAGGAACTGTGGAGAGAGTGGCTGGAGTTCCTCCCTTTCCACACACAATTACACCCCACAATTACTAAAGGCACAAATAATAAAATAAAGTAAGTGATAAAGAATAAAATGTGATAAAGAATAAATAGTAAAAAAAGAATAATAGTGATAAAGAATAAATAAAACTAAGTGATAAAGAATAAATTGTGATTTATTATCTAAGTTCGTTAAGCAAAAATAATGACTTTCTTACGAAGGACAGTCAATTAGCCACGATCGTGCGATATGGACTGTGAAAGTCTCAAAAGCGTGCTATTTGACTGTTTATCCAAATGACTGAGGGAACCTGAAAAACCCCGCTTTTCCGGTGGGGGCGGGGGTGGCTCAGTCGGTAGCGCGCCAGGCTCGTAATCTGTAGTTCCCAGGTTCGAGTCCCAGCTGGGTTAGCGTTGAGATTTATCTCCGCAAAATTCCCCGCCCTGCACACGGTCAGTACACGGTTAGTAGGGGATCCCCCTACTGACCGTCCCATCCGCCGTCCGTCGGATGGGACGTTAAGCCGTGGCTCCGTGTGCGGTAGAGTCATACCCTGTGCACGTTAAAGAACATGCTGGATGGCCTTGACGGAATGCTACCATCTGTCTCTCAACAGCTGTTCCAGTGGGTCCCCTCCCATCTGAGCCTTCGGGGTCCTTGTGACCTAGCCATTTAGCCCATGGTGTGCAAAAAAGTGCCGCGCAGAGGTAAAACAACCCAACCCACAGATTGTGGTCGCGCCACACTTACGCCTCTTCGACAAGCAATATGGGTTTTTTTTTTCCACTGATTAAAGACCCGAGATATTTTTGAGAAACCAGTCAACTCTGCTGTTTTCAAAATCGTCTCTCCAACCAGACTGGCACCCACAATAAGCCCTTTATCGAACCCCAAGGGGCGGGGGTGGCTCAGTCGGTAGCGCTCCAGGCTCGTAATCTGTAGTTCCGAGGTTCGAGTCCCAGCTGGGTCAGCGTTGAGATTTATCTCCGCAAAATTTCCCGCCCTGCCCACGGTCAGTAGGGGACACCGCTGGGTTTGGAAAGGCCGCCGTCCGTCGGATGGGACGTTAAGCCGTGGCCCCGTGTGCGGGAGAGCCATACCCTGTGCACGTTAAAGAACACGCTGGATGGCTTTGACGGGAGGCTACCATCTGTCTCCCAACAGCTGTTCCAGTGGGTACCCTCACCCAACCTTCTCTGAGCCTTCGGGGTCCATGTGACCTGGCCATTTAGCCCATGGTGTGCAAAAAAGTGCCGCTCAGAGGTAAAATAAACCCAACCTACACAAGAACTTGCGATTGTACGCTTACAAAGTGCAACTCTTACAGGCACTCGAGCCAAATGATAAACGAAAACGAAAAGAGTTTGCAGTTAACATGCTGGAACGAATTTCTGTGGATGAAACGTTCCTCACCTGAGTTTGTTTTAGTGATGAGGCAACCTTTCATGTCTCAGAGAAACTGAACACACATAATGTGAGAATCTGGGGATCAGAACACCCCCATGTGACTAGTGAACTTCACCGAGATAGTCCAAAGGTTAATGTGTGGTGTGGGATCATGTGCAATCGAATCCTTGGTCCATTTTTCTTCAGCGAGGCATCAATTATTGCAAATGTTTACTTTGACCTTTTGACTGAATATGTGGCACCACAACTAGATGACCTTCAACCAACCATCATTTTCCAGCAAGATGGTGAACCACCGCATTGGGGACTGCAAGTCCGTGGGTTCCAGAGGCGTTGAGATATATCTCCGCAAAATTCTCCGCCCTGCCCACGGTCAGTAGGGGACACCGATGGGCTTGGAAAGGCCGCCGTCCGTTGGATGGGACGTTAAGCCGTGGCCTCGTGTGCGTGAGAGCCATACCCTGTGCACGTTAAAGAACACGCTGGATGGCCTTGACGGGAGGCTACCATCTGTCTCCCAGCAGCTGTTCCAGAGTGCGAAAAGTGTTAAATGCGCCCCTCCCCCAACCTTCTCTGAGCCTTCGGGGTCCTTGTGACCTGGCCATTTAGCCCATGGTGTGCAAAAAAGTGCCGCTCAGAGGTAAAACAACCCAAATCTAACCAAGTGCATGGTTTTCTTAATGAACACAGCTGTACTGTGAGTCAAGTTAAGTAGAGACATTAAGCCAATAGATCTCTCATATCAGCAGCTCAGAGATTAACCCAACCCAATATCGAACCCCAAAAGATCCTTTGTTTTCCCATTGTAATCAACACCACTGACGAGCAGCAGTCTTAAATAGTTGCCTAGATCACGTGGTGATGATGCAAGTGACCACGTATTTTTCTTATACGCAGCGCAAGTGACCTTTACATACCTCTGCATAAATGTTTATAATTCAGTGGCCACTGTATGTAGATTCTAGTCGAGACCAAACAGGTTCTAGAGTTTCTCCCAGTAATGAGACGTTGCATGTCGGTGAGGCAAGAAGAGATCAGATGAGAGCTGCGAAGCAAAGATGGAGAAGCAGGAAATTTCTATTAGTGATCACGAAGAGCAAATTGCGATTAAGAGGAAGGGTGAAAGAAGTCGTCCTCAAAACAGTAAGTGGGAAATTGGGTCTTTTTCGCTTTGTTCTGAGTCATGTAATAATTACAATGTCATGAGATGTGTCATTGGATTAACTGTTGTTTGACATTGTGAAATTAATAAGTTCATTTTCATGGTAGGATTGATTCAGTTAAAAAAAAATATCCAATTTAACTTATTCTGGACGTTCAGCCTTACATTAGTGTAAGACTATTGGCTGTTTGTGTTGTTTTTCTGCTGAGGTCCTGCCATCCTCTCAGACCTTCTACTATGGCGTATAAACTGACAGGCTCCTGTCAGACCTCTGTGACAAGCAGCTGCTTGAGGGGGTATTTATTTTAGCCGTCCAGTGGCCCAGTGGTTAGCACGCTTGGCTACCGATCTAAGGGGCCTGGGTTCGAGCCCCGGGTGGCTGTTTGTGTCGTATTTCTGCTGAGGTCCTGCCATCCTCTCAGACCTTCTACTATGGCATATAAACTGACAGGCTCCTGTCAGACCTCTGTGGCAAGCAGATGCTTGAGGGGGTATTTATTTTAGCCGTCCAGTGGCCCAGTGGTTAGCACGCTTGGCTACCGATCTAAGGGGCCTGGGTTCGAGCCCCGGGTGGCTGTTTGTGTCGTATTTCTGCTGAGGTCCTGCCATCCTCTCAGACCTTCTACTATGGCATATAAACTGAGAGGATCCTGTCAGACCTCTGTGGAAATCAGCTGCTTGAGGGGGTATTTATTTTAGCCATCCAGTGGCCCAGTGGTTAGCACGCTTGGCTACCGATCTAAGGGGCCTGGGTTCGAGCCCCGGGTGGCTGTTTGTGTCGTATTTCTGCTGAGGTCCTGCCATCCTCTCAGACCTTCTACTATGGCATATAAACTGACAGGCTCCTGTCAGACCTCTGTGGCAAGCAGATGCTTGAGGGGGTATTTATTTTAGCCGTCCAGTGGCCCAGTGGTTAGCACGCTTGGCTACCGATCTAAGGGGCCTGGGTTCGAGCCCCGGGTGGCTGTTTGTGTCGTATTTCTGCTGAGGTCCTGCCATCCTCTCAGACCTTCTACTATGGCATATAAACTGAGAGGATCCTGTCAGACCTCTGTGGAAATCAGCTGCTTGAGGGGGTATTTATTTTAGCCATCCAGTGGCCCAGTGGTTAGCACGCTTGGCTACCGATCTAAGGGGCCTGGGTTCGAGCCCCGGGTGGCTGTTCGTGTTGTTTTTCTGCTGAGGTCCTGCCATCCTCTCAGACCTTCTGCTATGGCATATAAACTGACAGGCTCCTGTCAGACCTCTGTGGCAATCAGCT